>BGNK01003442.1:0-73334 GCA_003297005.1 Symbiodinium sp. clade A Y106 | reverse complement strand
TATATATATGGAGTGTTTGTTTCCTAAGAAAGAAAGAGAGGAAGAGAAGAAAAGTTGGTTAGAAGAACGAAGGAACATAAGAAAATACAATGCTAGATTAAACGCGATTTTGGACGAACCAGAGGATTACTACCATTATGAAGAATATAAGAAACGATTTAAATTGTTGTTTGAATTTTACCAGTTTCAAGACTTACTAAAATAACTTAAAGATGTATTTTTAATATGTTACGACAGAGTGCCCCTATGCCAGTGCCCCGTGTGCTTCCATAAGCGCATCAACAGAATGTGGTAATGGTCTAATTAGTTTGTTTCGTGCTTTTGGAAGAAGGAGAAGAAAACCCCGATAGTCCCCATACAATGTTNAAGCGCATCAACAGAATGTGGTAATGGTCTAATTAGTTTGTTTCGTGCTTTTGGAAGAAGGAGAAGAAAACCCCGATAGTCCCCATACAATGTTCTAATGATTTAATTCAAGAATTCAATATCATTAGAGTATTGTTTCGGTCTAACCGTGTTTAAAGACTAGACTTTTTAATATAGTAAGATGGAGAAACGAGTGTGTAAATCATGTTGTGCGACTAAAGATGTTGAAGAGTTTGACGNGGTTTTCTATCGGGGTATTGGTGTATGAGGTTGAGGTTGGGTTTTTCTATGTGGTGGTGTATGGTTTCTTCTAATGGTTCCATCTTGTGGGTTTTAGGTTGGGTATTTTGATGAGATTACGGTTGAGGTATAGGTTGTTATGGTTTTGGGTCTTGGGTGGCATAGGGGGTGGTGCATGGTTAGAAAATGGAAATGGTAGTTGCTAACTATTTTCCGAGCGGTCCAAGCGAACCAATACCTGTTCAAGTCATGTTTGTTCTTTCACCGTGCTAACTGCTGCTGCGGTCCAGGGATCATCCTCGGATTGCGTGGCACAGCGCCCATGGCCATGTTCATCGTGCATCCTGACAGCATAACATGCACTCAAATTTTGGTGTGGTGCTTGCCGCATGTCACGAGCCAGATGGGCAGCAGACAGGGCTTGGCATGAAGCTCAGCTGCTGTCTCCCGACAGGCCGCCAGTTCGCTCGCAAGTGCGAGAACTGAAAAACCGTGGCCCCCAAGTGGAGACTCAACATATCTACCCCATATCATTCAGGGTTTGCACTTTGTGAGCGGTTTTTCGGAATGCGGATGTTCCAGCTTGAACTGTCCCCACAGACCTGAAGGCTTGCTGCTGCAGGATGCGCTTCGGTGGGCGATTGCTAGTCGTGCCCAACTACAACGCAGAGGGGTGTGACATAACAATCTCGCTACATCAGGGTGACCGGGCCCAGGGGAAGGGTGAACTGCAAAGCTAAGGTTCCGAAACATTTGGATGATGCTTGGCTTGGAAGATTTCGAAGTGTCTGATTGCCGACAGAGGAGCCGATTTGAGAAAGCGAGCGGCAAAGGTGCGTGTGATTTCAGACTTCCGCGGATTCGCCCGGCAAGAGATGAAATTGCAAGCCATGGCCCAGGAACATCAGCCCTCGCCACTTTCACCCGCGCATCCTTCTGAAGTACGGGCTGATCTCCTGGAGCTTAGCCGAGACCGCTCCTTGGCTCCACAGTGACAAGGCTTCCCCTTGGTGTTCTTAAGTAGCTACTGAGCTACTGCTGTCGCGGTATACGAGGTCTATCAGGTTAATATAGATTCTTCCACGTAGCAGCTTAGCTGAACGATCCTGAACTCCCCACACGCGCACGCACATACACACACACACACGTTGGCTCAAAGAAGCGCGATCCCCGCCCAGCAAACCGCTGCAGGTGTTTTTCTTCTACATCTGGAACCTTGGCAATACCAGCAGCCTCAGTCACGCAGTAAGTGCTACACTGTTATTGCTGCGGCGACAGACATGGATGCAGGAACTGTTCTATTTTGCTCATACACCGCTCACCGAGGCAATGCACCCGCTTTCTGAACACGCAGACGACGCGCCGATGGCGGGCGGTAAACGTCCATAGCACAGACCCTTGGCGCAGTTGTTGTGGGGGAGTACCTGCCAAAAGCATCCAAACGCCCGGATTGAAATCAAGCTGTTGCATCGCCGAGCCTAGCCCAGGAAGAGAAGCGGAGGGCTTCGATGGACCCTG
Organism: Symbiodinium sp. clade A Y106; assembly: GCA_003297005.1. NCBI lineage: Eukaryota > Dinophyceae > Suessiales > Symbiodiniaceae > Symbiodinium > Symbiodinium sp. clade A. The sequence goes on along the minus strand of BGNK01003442.1, from coordinate 71,210 downwards.
GGGAAAGGGCTGTCGATGACAAGTTGCCGCCCCTTCTGCATCACTGCAGATATGTCCTTGGTCACCGAAAATCGAAAGAATGCCGCTGTTGCTTTCCTGCTAAAAACAATTTGCTGCAGAAGCATGCCATCAGGATTGAACAGATATGCTGGCGGCTCCGTGTAGCAAGCCAGCCCAGTGGAGAGTATGGAGCGGCTTGACTTCTCGGCAGCTCTCCTTTGATCTGCACGCCACCTGTCGACACCCCCACTAGAACGACGAAGAGCCTTCATCGTGGCCACATAGAAGGCAACATCGTGCTACGAAGGTTCTCTTGTGACTTCCCGGGCAGCTGGTTTTGCATCCTTCCTTCATGAAGTTGCTGGAAACTTCTGTGTCTCCTGCTTGCTCTGCGCAGGAGCGGTATCTCCAGATGCTGGCGCAGGCATGAGACGGACTTGTGCTGGTCAGAACGCAGCTAAAGATGCCCACAGCATGTCCGGGTACATATGAAGTCTCGTATTTGTGGTTAAGATTTTGTAAAACGGGGGAAGGAAGTCGGAGAACGTTGCGCAGGATCATTTCTTGTGCAGGTCTGCCGCGGAGGCGGCAGCGGCAACGCAAGCAACGGGGATGTGGCAGCGCCGAATGCTTCCCTTCGCAGGGGACTGCTGGACCGAGCTGACAAGGCGTACCCGGTGTGGCTTTACGATAGGGCTTATCAGGATGAGGCTCTCAGTGATACGCGTTCCAAAAGTTAAAGGCCTGATCGAGCACGTTCGTTTTCTACCAACTGGGTGGGCCGGCAGTTTCAGACATCAAGACATTCAGCAAGATTGGGAAATTCGAAAAATCCTGTGAGCTGAATGTCTCGAGAAACCGTCGAAGCCGGTTCGAAGTGGGGCTGTGCAGAGCAAACTTCTGCAGAGCCGCTGAGTTTTGAAAGCTGGGGAGAGAACGAGGCTTCGAAAGGTCTGCATAGCGGGGTCTGTTGAGGCATTTCGTTGGCGGAAGAAGCTCGCATGTCTACTTTTGTGTTGCAACTGTCAACACTACCCCCGATCATAAAATCTTGCCAGCCCGAAATGGGGGTCAATCCTGTCCCAGCCTGTGACACTTCAAGCTCCTGCACAGGCGAATTCCAAAGCGATTGGTGCGATTGGGATCCGACCAAGGCATCAATCACCTAAACCTGCTGCATAATCTGACAAAAGACTTGCTTTTGTACCATAAATACAAGTATCAAGAGAGTTAGCTCAGCTGGTCTGACATGGCGAAACAAACCGCGAGGAAGCATATGTTGCGTCATAGTAAATAAGACCTGGTCCGACGCCGCAAATTTGGAAACAACTTACATGTGCATCACAATCATTGCAGGAGGGCTATTCTCGTAGCAACGGCGACAACTCGTGCAAGTGGTGCTGGTGATGATTACTGTTTTCTTCTTGTAGCTGTAGTAGTAGCAGCAGGAGCTATTAGTAGTAGTCGTCGTAGTCGTCGTAGTCGCAGTGGTGGTGGTGGTGGTGGTGGTGGTGGTGGTGGTGGCGGTGGTGGTGGTGGTGGTNGTGGTGGTGGTAGTGGGAGTGGGAGAAGTAGTGGCAGAAGCCCGAAGAGCTTTCTGCGCTCCCTTTTGCTCTCTGTGAGCGCTCCGCACAAGTCTGAGCAGTGTATCTTACCCAGAAGCCGCGGACAGACAAAAAAAGTAGTGGTAGTGGTTGTTGTAGTTGTAGTTGTGGAAGCAGTAGCAGTAAGCAGCAAGCAGCAAGCAGTCGGCAGTCAGCAGTCAGCAGTAGCAGCCGCCGGCGGCAGCAGCAGCAGCAGGAGCGGCAGCGGCAGCGGTAGCGGTAGCAGTCAGTAACAGTAGCAGTAGCAACAGCAGCAGCAGCAGCGGTAGTTGTAGTAGTAGTAGTAGTAGTAGCAGCATAGTAGCTGTAGCTGTAGTAGTAGTAGTTGTTGTTGTGGTGGTGGTGGTGGTGGTGTCCTTGTTGTCGTTGTTGGTACGGGTGTACCTCGTTGTTGCTTGTGTTGTTTTCGTTGTTGTTGTTGGTGGTGGTGGTGTTTTGTTGGTGTTCGTGTTTGTGTTGTTGCTGCTGCTGCTGCTACTGGTGCTGTTGGTGTTGCTGTTGCAGGAGTACTCGTTGAGCGTCTTTGTATTGTAGAGTAGCTAGCAGTCCAAAATGTCAATACAGTGAAAGCACAGTAGCCTTGATAAATCGAGAACTGGCAGGTCGTCCGGGACCCTCGCTCGGAGTGGAAGCTTCCTTGGGCTTGGTGCTGCAGTGAGGCACCATGCGTCTAGTGGGGACTCACATACTATTGTTTGACCCTGCCCTGTAAACAGGCAGACGGGATTCTTGAAAGTGCGAGATTTGAAGGCAAGGTTATCGCGATTTCAGCTGAAGCTGGAAGATCATGTTGCAGGCCACAAGAAAGCGTTGAGGATTTGTTGCGGCTTGGCATGCGGAATTCAGACCAGGTCACGCGCACGTAGACCATGGAAAGATTCCGCTCCGGCACAGAAGCTCAACGCCTGGATTTCTACAAAGTCGAGACTGCCCTAAAACGACCAGCTGAACCTCGAAGCCGAGGAAGCATATGGAGGGCTCCCACGGAAACCTCGAGGAGGAACTTCAGAGGCTGTTGTTCACTGTGCAATGCATGCCTTGGCACGGGTCACAATATAGGTTTCGAGAGTCAGCGCTGTCTTCCGGCAGCCTCGAGGCAAGTATAGCCACAGCTTTGTGAGTGAATCACTTGCAAACGGCCTTGTCGGTTTGTGTCGGCCTGTATCGGCAAAAACTGCTCTTAGCAAGGTCAGATGCAGGGAGAAATTGGCTGACATTCATGTCATGTTTAGGTGGCCGACATCGAGCGACAGTCAGATAGTCCATCCCGCAATGTGCCACAGAGTATTTCGGTTCGAACTGTCAACCTGAATCCGATTCCTGGCCTCTGAATCTCGCAGCGTTTTCACATGAACTGTCTGCAAGCGCAGGCTTCGCTGGCACGAGCTTGCCACCTTTTTCCACGGCCAAGGGCGGGGGGATGCAGATGACATCCTGAACTGGTTGCAGCGTGACAACGTGCAGGCTTGAAGAAGTCTTCAGATGCAGAGAGGCATTCCACGTAGCTTGTTTTTGCGCCCTTCCTTTCATGGAAGGACTGGATTGCCCACTACTGGTTTCGCGGAGCCACGCCAGACGAGCTGCGGAAAGACAGCCCAGAACAGTTCCAGGAGGGACACGAGATCACATGAGTTTCTTGATGCATGGGTCTGCACAGACCGCGGGAACTCGGTTAGGAGACGGGCTGTTGCAGGTTCTGCTCGCAACACATATGAACATGACGGCTGTATGGTTGCATGTCTTCTCCACGACTCCTTTCGGTTTTTTCGGGCTTGTCTGTCTAGCTTAATCAGTCTTTCTGCATAATTAAACCCGTCCAAGGCTCTTGACTACTGGGGTTGGCAGATAGCGTGTCTCCATGCAGCGGTCCAGTCATGTCTCGTTTTTTTTTCCAGGTTCTCACCCTGCATTTCTAGTGTTTGTTTGATGCGATTTGTTGTTGCCATTATCTCCGTGTGCTGATGTTTCTCATTCTCTCTCTCTCTCTCTCTTCCACCCTCTCTTTCATTCGAGTCCGTCTGATTTCTCCCTTCAGTGGTCACATTATTCAATTCTTCTTTATCTCTTCACTCGTTCTCGAATTTCGTCCCCCGTATACGGATAGCTTCTACGTGGTCACTCGACGTTCTCTTCGAACAATTTCGGACGTGTTGGCTAATCCCTCCCTCAAGTTGTCTTTCCTATGTCCAACATCCTTTCCTCGAGATGTCACTTTCAATTGCAAGGTGGGTTTCTCTTGGAGGCCTGGTGATTCAGGCAAGCCGTGAAGCCGGACCGAGCCAGTGCTAGATCGTGCACGTATCAGCGGAGACACTTTTGTCGTCCTGTGTTCCGAAGCCCAAGAGGAGAAATTGCGAAAGGTTTTTATAGGAGCTACTCGTAGTCAGAACTTTGGCATGGAAGCGTCCATCCAGTTGCCCAAGTGCGCACGGATTCATGCGGACACTGTTGAGGTTCCAAGCGCAAGGTCCGTGATTCATGAATCCTCGGATACTATGCCTGTATGAGCGTTTGAAGCCCCATTGCATCAGAGGATGAAGCCGGTCTATCAATCAACAGCCCGTTAAATCCCAAGCAACCTGCAATGAATGCCGTGTTTCTGCCGATTGTCCTTTGGACGCCTGCCTAATCCCGTGCGGGGTATGGAGAGCTGAAGCCTTTCTTCATTGGCGCCACGCGTAAGCCCGCAAAGGTTAGCACACTGCAGCCACGAACTTGCGACCCACAGAAATCTGACAAAGGCCCGAATGATGCTCTTGATGCAGGCCCCCCTATGCAACCCTGTGAACTCCAAAGCTGGTTTCATATGTACACGGCATCGCTGTTGACGGTTCCAGACTGCGGTCAAGAGGTTTGGCTTTAGTCGGTCGTGTCACATGCAACTCTAATACCTGCTGTAGCTTCGTCCTGGTAGAGTCTCCTTTTTCAAACGTCTACTTTTGCTTTTTGCAAACCGTGTTTGGCCAGACCCTGACAGATTTTCCGAGCCTACAGGAGCTTCGTTGCTTGGCGGAGCTGGTCCTGCAGACCTCTGGGCTGCAGAACATGCGTGAGGCCGGCGCGTTGGGGGCCCAGATAATACTGCCAAAACAAGGCTGCGGCCCCACTGCTGAAATGGAGTATACAATCGAGGAACAAGCACAGGAGCTTCGTCCATTGCTCCAGTGTTCACCTTAGCCCAGAGTCAGTGCGAGCCGCTGCACGGCTGCACTCAGTCATGGGGCCATTGGACGAACATGTAGTTCCAACGTGCACTGGTTCGGGGGTCCGTAGTCGCCTCGTGTATTCGGTGGTGCGAGAGTCGATGTTATTGTCACCGGTACTTCAACATCTGAAACCTATAGACACAAGACAGCAATTCGGGGAGCCAAGATGGTGGATGTGCTGTTGACTTTAACGATCAGTCCCTGCAGGGCCGGAACCCAGATGTGCAAGCCTACCGAGTGTTTTCCGAGACTTGGCTCGAAATGTCATGCAGAGATGGCCAGCACGCCAAAGCTCTGAAAAGGTGCTCCTTGTGTCAGGAGTCATGAAATGGAATCAAGGTGGAGAGCACATGATCGAGACCAAGTCCTCACGAAACTACTACTATACTACTCCTCCTGCTCCCGCTCCTGCTGCTGCTGCTGCTGCTGCTCCTGCTACTGCTACCGCTACTGCCGCTGCTGCTAGTGCTACTGCCACGACGCGACGACGACTACTACTACCATTATACGAAGTTTCTAGCACCAGGAACAGTGCAGCATTTTGTTGGAATTCATAAGGCTGCCAGAGCCCCTTTTCTCGATTCAAAGCCTCAAATAAGGACCCGCTGCCTGTGGTGCATCGGCCACTGCTTGTCTACGCTGGGACTTCACTGCTGTGCCCGCTGATCTCCTACAAGGTGCATTGCGAAGCGCAGTCCCCCAGATATCCCGACCCTCCGCAGCCACAACGGAAGAGGCCTCAGTGCTTTGCTGTCCTCAGCAATGTGAGCGAGAGCTGCCCAAAGAACAAGAAGCGAAAAGTGTGACCACTAGGGCTAGGGATGGATTCTCACCCTTTCCACACCTGTTGAACAGAGCCTGTGTCTGCTTGCATGGACGTGTCACAAGAGAGCCGAGGTGATGCAGTGGCAGCTTGGACTACATATTTCTTGAACAAAAGATCGTCGCACTTCAGGTGTTGGGCAGGCTTGTGGTCAAGCTACAGGCTCTGTCCCCTGGGATATCCCATCTTTGGAACAGAAGTTCAAGGCCTGACAGCCTTAGGCATTCGGACAGAGCATCCTGGTAGCGAAATCCCGTCACGCTGGAATAAGCAAGAAACAATACAACGCATTTTTTAAAACTGCCCGTTCAAAAGAGGCATAGGTCTGCCTAAGGAGAAAGGTCCATGCCCAAGCTTACTGCGACCTACGTGCAGACATTTGCAATATCCGGTCCGCCAAGCACTCTCAAGGCTTGGATTCCATCGGGAGCGCTCCGGGGGGCTGTGCTACTGGAGCCTTTGCTGCCTTATGAAAAGGGTGACCTCTGATCCGAACCTTGCACTCGCCTTGTGCCCTTTACAGTGGTTGCTGCAATGGTTTCAATTGCCCGAGTCTACGCGTGGTTGTCCGTCAACTTGGAAACCCGAGAGCTTGAAAAGGGTCGAGCCCCATAACGGAGACTGCCATGCAAGCTCAGCAGGAAGCGCCCTCGACGGACTGATGTCGATCCCCGCGACGATGTCTCTGCTCCAAGGTCGGAAAATTGGACACGCAATGCAACATGCCATGTCTTTCGAACTGCTGCAGGTCTAACAGGTTTCATTTGAAACATGCCGTTTTGCCAGGTTTTCAGCTAGACGCTAGTCTTTGTCGTATGTTCTTCCCCGAGCCAATAATCAAAAAAAGTGTCGAGAGATTGAGAGATTGAGAGAGAGAGAGAGAGCTCAGCCCGGGAGTACGGTGTCTTGACGTCACATGTCAGCCTTGTGGAAGTTGAATTACAGCCTATGTACAGTGATCTCAACTGAATCTTAACCTTCATTGCCGCTGGATGGCCATTCCTTGGAACGGGTAATCCTCACACTTTGCCATGGCAGCAGAAGATGATAAAAAGCTGTCAGCAAGTCAAGTTGGAACGGAGAGAACAGTGCAAAGCCGCGGACAACATGACACACGATGCTGGCAATGCGACTCCATCATCCCACCTTCACTTCGTCCTTGTACTGACGGGTTTTCTGTAGACCTGCTTACATTCGCCGACCATTTGACAGACCAGTGTACGATTTGTTCAAGCTCAGCTCCGCGCCCCTCCGGGGGTACGAATGTTTTCGCCATCTCATCGCATCTGAGATCCCCCGCGTACCATATAGATATGTGTCCAGCAAGACATATGTGAACCTGCTCTGGTTCAAGCCGCTCCGTTTATACTGGCCGCAGCACTGCAAACCTAATCTGGCAGGTTTTTCAGGTGACCCCGAAGCTGGAGAAGAATATCGCATGGCATGTGGTTCGTTAACTTGCTGAAAATGATTTGACCGGACCCTTATAAGGCCCCTGGAGCAACAGAGAGGCAGAGAGTGACAGAGAGCCTGGTAGCTGGTATGATGACAGCAGGGGCGAGCCACTGGTCTTCGTGCATGGCTTGGGAGTGGGGCTGGCCACAGTCTCAGCAAGCAGCCATGCGCCGCAGGTCAATGGTTTTGATGGTTCGGAGTAGTTTGGAGCTCCTTGCTTCGTGGACCTGGTTTCCCGGGGGACACATGCATGTCTAACAGATTCAAAGTGGACAGGACCCTATCGAGTTACCTGGTTGCATCGGATACAGTATGACACTGTGTAAGTTACATCCTCAGACTTCCACCCTCAAAACTTCAGAGTCCAGGTAATCAAAAAGGTCCTTGATGGCCCTTGGTGCGCCTGTTTGTTTGATGAGTTGTAGTGTGTTTGTGCGTCGGATCATGCCTTGTGGTCTTCCTCGCACTCCGCCCCATAAGCGTTGAGCACAGGTGCCCTATTTCCTGTTCATCTACCGTCTGTCCCAGCGGCACAGTGGCACACCTGCACACGGGTTTAACGTCTTCAACACAGCCCGTTGCCTTGTGGGCCTAGTGCCTCAATTTCCGTAGTGTCAGCGGGGTGCGGTGATGCTCTCTGCCCCTGAGGCTGTCGACTTCCGAGGGCCCCGACCGCGCATGATATCCGTATGGCAAGGCTGACACGTGACGTGAACAGTGTGAGGGCCCGAAAACCCTGCACCAACGTTTTAGGAGAAAGCTGCCGCCTGGCGCATCAAGCCTATCCAGCCCCTGCGGCTCTCAGGTGGCGAGCTTTTCGTGCCAGAGCCCCTCGGAGTGTTGTAGTTTTCAGGATTTCGGCCGAGGCTGGTATATTTGGAGGGAACTCTAGAAACCAAGTCCCCCGATTTTGAAGTGCCCCAGCCCTCAACAGCCTTGCTCGAGGAATCCTTTTGCCCAAGTCGATGTGGGGTTCCAGGTTCCAGGTATTGAGCCGAGACAGACGCCCAATCCTGCATCCCAAGCAGGAGGGAATCGGGAATCGCCAAGCCCTCGCAGGTGGAGCAGCTAGTGGTAAATGGAAGGACAAATTGCGAGACGTTCCGAGCAGATCGCGAGGTTTCCTTTCTTGGCCATGGCTCCCTGGGAGTCTGTCCCCTCCGCGCGTGAAGTTGTAGCTCAGCTCCAGGCCGATTCCACTGGGTTCCGCGGGCTCCTGGGTTTAGGGTTCGTAGGGTCCAGCTGTTCAGGCAAACGGAGACGTATTATACACAATTTTGTGCAGTTCTCTGAGTCTGGGGACCAAGTAAATATCAGGCACCTGTGCAGCTTGAATGATTCGGAGACTGTGTCATTGAAATTGCTTGATTGACATGCCACACTTGGCCTTCAGATCGACGTCTCCGCTTTTGAGCCTCTATCCTGTCACTCCCTGAATCACCCTTCTATCGATAGCACGAGCAGCAATCTCAGGGTCAGGGGTTGCCGACTGCTGCTTTCAACAAGCAGCAGCTACGCAAACACATGCTTTGACATGAGGCCATGTAGGCTTCTACATAGATTCCTGCATGCTCCGTTGTATAGAGCGTCAGTTCCCTGTCTCTGCCCAGTTGATGCGCTGACGTCTCTGTAGCCAGAAAGCAAAAATACTCAGAATTTTACTTGCACTGTCCCCGAGAAATCGCATTACAGGGCGGTTTCCGGTGCATAGTATATTCAGCTATTGTTGCTTGCTCACACAACTTACAAGCCTGCTCGGAGAAGCCGCGCCGGTGCTCATGTTGACAAAAGTCAAGTTCTCTAACATCGTTGGAAAGACTTCGGAGGACATGCTTGCGGCGCATGGGCACCGTGCCGCCCACTGGCACGGGCATTCCTTCGGATGTGTCGTCATCGGCTGGGCCTCGGCCTTTGATCCATTCAGAGATGCAATCCGCAGCATGTATCACGCAGAGCAGAGCCGACTTTGGAGAATTCGGGAAAAATGGACCTTTAGAAGCAACATGGACCATACTGTACTGTTTAGAGTCTATGAGTTCAGGTCCCTCCCCTCCCTCTAGGCCACCCATCGTCAGCATCCTAGACCTGCAGCGAAAGCCATCGCAAGCCTCCGGCCAGTGAGTGAAAGCGTAAGGTTCAATTGCAATGCAACCGTAGAGTTGATGCCGAGCGTGCTAGCTTGAGGTCATGAAGATGTCGCCGAGTTCTGTGGTCTATGCCACTTTGATACTTGGCCGGCCATGCTTGAAGCGCTGAGCACCAAAGCATTCTCTAGCTTCGTGGCCTCTCGCGGTAGCTTGACGCGCCCTTGCCTGTGCTTGTGAAGAGGCCTGGAGTGACGGTCCCAGCACGCTGTTTCTAGCTTGCTTTTTGTCTCATCCTTGTCGCGTCGTCCCAGCCCAGCAGCTCGCCTGCAGAAGCCTGGGAGAAGCAAAGCCTTGTTGCCGTAGTCCATACAGAACACGGTCAGTGGGTGGAGAAGGCATCGGTGTGGTGTTAGCGGCGTGCACTTCAGCCATCGTCCGACCAAAGCACCTGTGCACTCTAGGACCTAGGAGGCATCTGAGAATCTCGATTTGGCTGGACCCAAGACCCCCAATGCGAAGCCGGAGCGAACCGCCCATCCGTAAGCGCTGCTTGCATGTGCAGCAAGGATGGAGCCCGCACAGTTTTTGGTCATCAAGGCAGAAGCCCTCACAAAGCTGCCCGATGAAGAGTTGGCTTCGAGACAGGATCCGAAATTAGCCAGTCAGCCAATCCTTAGCTTCTGGTTCAAAGCACGATTGAGAGTTCTTTCGTGAAGGTTGAACCTAGACTCGGCTGCACCAGCTCCAACAGGTGCGGCAGATTGGGCACAGGACTCATACGAGCAGAAATTTTGCAACTTTGCATTGTCACACTGAGGGTTCTTTGGGGCCATGCCGCGTGGCTCGGCTTGCAGTGGGGTAGTGAGTCCGCCCGCCGCCGCGGGACTTCCAGCATGACGATCGGGTGTTGGAGACCCGACACCGCTCTGGCCAGAAAGCCCAAGATGGCCCCAAAAGTCCGAATGATGCCATTATGAGATTTTATGGAGATCCGATTCAGGTTGTTTTTCCCTGACATTTGAAGCCTGGCTGTGGCTCCGGAAAGGCATTAACTAGCATTCGAAACGATCGGCCCACACTGAATGTGTTGGGCATCTTGGGCCGAAAGGCTGTGACTCCGGTGGCTCCGTGCTTTGCCGGCTGAGGACTTCCTTTGAGATATTGATCCGGTACTTTGCATTCCGTGGCTCGGCACAATCTGATATTCAAGCAAGTTGGAGCCGAGCAAAAACTTACGGGGACACAAAGCGGGCTGCAAGCGACCATGTCCACAGGCGAGCTCTTCACGGTGAACCTCCTTTGCCGGAATTTCTTCTGGGAGCAAAGTTCCATGTGGCCTGAGGACCTGCAGTTCGTTTGTTGGGCTTGGGATGCCCAGCCCGATTTTTGCAGAGGGCATCTTTTTGTAGGTGCTGCGCTGTACCCGCCTTGTAGGTCGAACTATAGAATTTCTTGCGGCGACTGGAGCTTCATGTTTTGTGACAGTGGCCTTGTTGCCGGTCGGCACGGAAGCAACGGAAATGACCCAACTCTCGTCTTATTTTGCAACGGCAATCCGCGAGCAGGGTTGTATGATTACCGAAATTCTCGAAACTTTGAGTCCACGAGCGTGTGTAGCTTGAAAGCCTCGGCACGGCTTCAAGCTCCAAGCTTCGTCTGCGCCTCATAGGCAGATATTGCAGATATTCTCAACTTAACTATACTTGGCTCCAGAACTCGCGAATCTGTCGCCTGGCAGTGTCCGAAATGGCAGGATCTCAAAGTGCCGACGATTGTGACCCTCGGAGCGGACGACCACATCGCGGGGCGCACAGCCGTAGCCGTGGTTGAGCTGTGCCGAGAGCGTTTGAGGGGCGATTGCAGGATGTGTTTGTGGACATTAGTCAAACCGGCTTTGCAATTGACGGGAGCCTTCGATTCAGGGAGAACTCACGTCATGGTCTTTCCTTCACTACCGGGTCAAGGAGGAGAGGCAGCTGTGTTGCAGCACAGACCTTGGCTTGCAATCTGCAAGTGGCTTCAGACTCAGAGATATTGTAGGGCTAGTAGAACAAACGAATGAACTTCACTCCTTGTATCTTCTTTTCAACGAGCTCGTTGTAGTTTCTATTTCTGACTGTAAAGATGTCCCGAGTGATGCGTGTCATGTCGTATTTCACGGAGTACAACACAAAGGCGACGGTGATCACGGCCATTAGTCTTGCGCTCCTCTCCCTCGTCGGCGTCGTGATTATCCTGCTCATCACAATGCCCGGCAGAGCAAGTTTGCCGAGCTTAATCGTGACGGTGATGCTGTCCTCCGCTCTCCTCCTGGGGATCATTGCCACAGCATGTGGCCGAACGGGAGGAGATCGCAGTGCCAAGATGGCAAAAGAATGTACCTGCATGTGGGCCAGTTGCGAGTTCAGTGTGCTGTCGATGCAGCCTTTGCAATACCGGCACGTGCAGATCTCAAACAAAGAGGGCACAGTTGAATGGCTGGCGACGACAGAAGTCTCTGGCGCAGACACTGCGATCAGCACTGCAGAGATGGAGAAGACCTGCCCGTGCTGCTTAGACGACTTTCAGCCAGACAGCCAAGTAGCAATACTTCCATGCCGGCATGTTTTTCATGAGAGGTGCATTGCTCGTTGGTCGATGGCCTCTGCAAAGAAGGGCGCATTGTGCCCAAAATGCCGTGAGAGATTTAACAGCCCAGATGAATCCGTAGTACCGGCAAGCCAGTTGGGCTTGTCTTCTGTCTAGTTAACTTTTTACTTGTGACTGCGAGCCTTGCAAATGGATTGCGATGCCTAAGTGCTCGCAGACAGCCCTAGTTTCAAAATCTTATACCCGCATTGCCAGCTGTAATTTCTCGAGTTGCGGGCACAAGCAACGGCAAAGTCACCTTACTTGATTTGCACTCATGGGCATGTGCCCTCACGCTGAGTTGAAATTGGCAGCCACGTCTTCGCGTTGCGACATGCCCAAGGACATGATAGGCCACGCGAGGCTCCTGCGAAAGTTTTGTTTCATCAAAGCCTATATGTATAGACTGTATAGATGTGAACAGGCTGTCCAGCGCTGCAAAGGCACCGAAGGCTTTTCCACTGCCTCGAAAGCTCTCGCAGCAAACCATTGTGCCTGCCAAATAAAAAGCAAGTGGTCGCTTGCCACTGGCTCGGCTAGAGGACCACCCCCAAACCTAATATACTTGGAAGGGGGTGTTTCATCGATGTCTGGGGGCTCGAAGTACCCCTGTTCCGGTGCACCAGTAGTAGTAGTAATGTTGTAAGCTGAAAGACGTTTGCACATCGTAGCATGCCATGCACTACCCGGGAACTTCAAGACCGAGTGGTTAATGGAACCTCGCCTTCAGGCCGAAGCAACGCAAAAGTGTCGAATGCGAGAACACTGGAGGCATTCAGTATGAGCCCTATGTCACGCATGGACAGTTTCGACTGCTTCGACCTACGCTTGTCTCGAACCCCCGATGGAGTCAAATGCCTCTAGCCACCGCCCCCAACAACTAATGACTAATGTAATTACTTGTGGTGTCCCCCACCAACCGCTTACGTACATTGTTCGTTGCTGTTCGTTGCTCCAGGGGTCCATGACCGAAGATCTCTAGGTACATTATCTCAGCTGGAATGCTGGAATGCCCCACGGAAAACACATCCCGGCCATCGCACGGTGCTCATGCGCTTGGCGGATCCTCATTCGTCTAAGCAGAGATCCGATTCGAACACCATTTCCCAACACCAAAAGCTGACTTGCCAGCTGCCAGCTTAGGTCCAATCCACTTTCGTCAGGCGCCTCTTGGAGCACGAGAGATCTGCACGGAAGCTACAGCGGCGTGCTTTTGAATGCACTGGCGGTTTTCCATGATACGTTGAGCCGAACACTGTGTCTCACATGCAGCTGCGGATCGCTCAACAACATAGCAGAGAATCGTGTCAGCGAATTTGCACAGGACGGTAGCTGCTCCCCCTGTTTACTTCTTTAACGAAGGGTTTTGGCAAGCTGTACGGATCCGCTTCGATCTGCGTGCTCAGGCATCGAATCCAAGCAGAAGCGGATTCCAACTTCAGGCCATCTTGCTATCACCCTTTGATTGCTTTTGCGGTTTGGAAGTTGTCGTGGTGCTTCTGTTAGACAGCTTCTGGCTTTGGCCTCTCCAGCTGTCGCCGTGTTTAACCCATCGGAGAAACCTGCGCGATTTGCCTCCACACAACATTGACTCGTGTTGTAGAAGATAGTTCGTGGCAGCACTGATTATCATCCCCCTTCGTCATCATCATCTCGGAACGAATCTTCACCACAGGCACCACCACATCACTCCTCGTGTTACACACAAAAACCTTCCACCCCACCAACAGCACCAACCTCAGAATCAAAGAAATCACAAGCACCACACCAGGCACCACCAACGACCACAGCAACACCAACACCAACACCACACCAATAGCGAGGAGGACAACCAAACAACGGCCGATCGCTACTACGACCAAAGACAGGCCAGCAACAGCAACAGCACGAGCCAACAATGAATGATAGCAACGGCAGCAACACAAGCAGCAAAACAGTATTCATAGATCTGCAGTGGATGGCAGCGATAAAAAATTCCAACTGCCAATTCCCAGATAAGTTGTTAAGAATAATAACGATAGACAAGTTGTAAGCAGTGCTAGCTCGACGGGATTATTGTTCATGATTCCCTACCGATGGTTTGTTGTGGAATGATTTCAGGAAGGGCAACCGCAAAAACAGGAGCAGCAGAAGCAGCGGCTGCAGCTGAAGCGGCAGTATTAGTTGTGGAATGATTTCAGGAAGGGCAACCGCAAAAACAGGAGCAGCAGAAGCAGCGGCCGCAGCTGAAGCGGCAGTATTATGTAGTAGCAGCCAAAACAGCAGCAACAGCAACAGCAAATCAGTAACAATCACAAGAACAACAACGATAACAACATCATCAACAACATCAATAACATTAACAAATAAGCATCCAAGACAGCAGTCATACAAGCAAGCTTTGTCAAAACAACTAGCCAATCCACGAAACCGAAAACAACGACACCCACGAAACCGCCGCCGCCGCTATCATCACCACCACCACCACCAACAACAACAACAACAAGAACAACAACAAGAGCAACAACAACACCACCAGCAACGACAACGGCAACAGCAACAGGAACAACAGCAGCAGCAACAGCAACAACAACAACAGCCACATCGCAGCAACAACAGCAACAACAGCAAAAGCAACAGCAACAACAATAGCAACCACCACCACCACCACCACCACGACACCACCACCACAACACCACCACCGCCANCCCACCACCACCACCACCACGACACCAGCACCAGCACCACGACACCAGCACCACCGCCGCCATCACCAAACACCAGCCACAACGGCAGCAACAACAGCGACAGAACAGCGCAGCGGCAGCAGCGCCAAAAGCATCACCACCAAGAACAACGACAGCAACTGCAGCAGCAGCCGCAGCGTCAGCGGCAGCGGCGGCGGCGGAGCGTGGAGCCAAAAAAACACCCGCTACCAGGCAGCAAGGCAAAAAGCAGGATTTTCCGACCACCAGCATTGCAGCATCAGCAGTTGTGAAACCAGCAGAGACTACATTAGCAACAACTACGACCACAGCAGCAAACCAACAACCACCCAAAGTAACGGCGAAAGAAATTCGTGCAGCAACGTAACGGTACTCATAGTGATTCTGCTGACCATGGCCTTCAGAACGTCGAGGACAGAGTGGGCGAATGACGACAACAACCCAACCCCACATTGTGGCCAGAGCCTCCTAGCCCCAGAGGACATCGCTTGCCCAAGGCTCTTCCACGGACGTGCGTGTGGACACCCTTCAGCAGGCAACTTCCTCAAACAAGTCCGGGACTCGGCGGACTCGGCTTGCGGGCCAGCACTGCCTGCTTAATTGCAGGGACAGCAGAATATTGCCTCAGATTCTCACTATTTGCGGTTAGATTTCGTCCCCGACAGCCTCAAGGCTCCGAACATTCCGGCGCAGGAAGGACTTGCTCAAAAACGCCTCAGCCCCACTCTTGAACTTGGAAGCTTCTGCCCTAGATGATGGATCCTGAGCCTTACCAAACCTTGTCCATTTTCGTGTGCTCCTTTCTGCGAAGCACCGAGGTCACAAGGGTCCGAGTCTTTGGAGATCCTCTGGTGCGAGGCCAATGCTCGTGTGTCGTTTCGTATACGTTTGGAGGGCGTCTCAGGGGTGAGTATACTTCTGGGAAGGAAACGGAAAGGTCGTAAACAGGATGACGCTACGTCGCTATGTGTTCTCGCCATGCCCGGCAGTGCTGCAATGTGCTGCATTCCCTTCGACTGTGCAGGACAACAGGTGAAGCAGCACGTTGCCCATAAGCCTGCTTGCACATTGCACGAAATGGGGTTGGGTTACTACTGCCGTCTTGTGCACCTCATCGCAGTGAGATGGGGGTTGAAAGCCAGCGGGAATACCTCACATGATTTCTCAACACGATGTCCGAAAGAGATCGAGAGAGGAAACAGCACCGGACCTGCCTTATCGAAATTCACTCCTCCGTCGCGGGCGGTATAGCCTTCACTCTGGCCACACGCCGATCACTGCAGTGACACCCGCCTCCTTTTTCCTTTGTGGTATGGGTGCTGGGTTCAGTTCGGGTGCGACCCATGTCTGCCACCTGCCCCCACCATTACTCAAACAATCATGCAAATACGCCTTCCCACTACGAGGAGGGCCGTGCGCGTATCCTCCAGAACAGGGAGTTTCTGGCCCGCACAGCCTCTCATAGCACCTGGGGCGCTTGTTTGTGGCATCGGCGTCGGAATTTATACGTTGTGAAGGTACACGACGAGGCTTCTTCTCTCAAAGTGCGAGTCAAAGGAACCACGGCAGATTCTGGAGACTGTCGGTGGCACCCAGATGTCGACTGACGTTGCAGGCTATTGAGCTGTTCATGGGCGCCGGGGGCAGGGGGTGGGGCGTGGTGTTGCGCAGGGAAACTCAAGAGGTCTCGATGATGTGGCGGTTCCTACAGCTTTTATCTTCACCTACGATATCTTGGTTTGCAGGCGAGAAAGAGCAGGTGGTATGATTGCGGATGGGATTCATTGTCGGCAGGGCACGTCAGACCAAGCAACGGAAGCCTGGTGGCTGACGCAGGCCTTCTTTCATGGCCAAATTTTGGGAGACTGGCGCGCGGGCTCCCGGATGAATCACGGACATCCGTGGGTCCATGTCAACATCGCAACGGGGTGGTAGACCTCGGGATTAAATCATCACGGCTGCTCGAGATCCGAATGAGAAAGCAGGAGGTTGTTTTGTGTTTTGGGTTTAGCTCGGATTTAGTTAGGACATGTATCTTCATGGCTTTGCGTCAGTTTACGTACTTGGGCATCAGTTTCAACAGACCCACATATCGATCATTGATTTTGCAATATGTCCAGCTAGCTCCGCGAGAGCCCAGGTGCGAATGTGCGGCTGTTCCATCGCATGCGCTCCCTAGTGCGCGCGGAGGGATGAGGCCACAGTTGAGTTTTGTTTTTTTCAGTTGTTTTCTTCCGGCAGAATTTCTATGTACATAGCAAGAAAGAAAGAAACAGATAGATACATGCTTACCCAATTATGTATATATATATATACACATACACATATACATATGTTATATGTATATCTCTTTATTTAAACATTGAAGTACATGAACAGGACGCGCTCCACGTTGCAATTTCCAGCTCTTTGGATCTCGAGCGCTGAGCACTCCCTCCATCCTTTCACTCTCACCCCTTCCTCTCAAGCACTTTTCTCTACCTTCCCCTTTCTCCCTCCTCGTCTCCTTCGCTTTCCCCTCCCTCCTGCGCGGCTTGCCTGCGAGCCCTCCATCTTTCCCACTTTCAAACCAGTAATGGAAAGCCGGCAACTTTCAATAAGCTTCAACCCGAGAACGCAGCCATTCCCCCACAATCCATCTTCCCGAAATTCTCCGCCTGCCTCTTTCCTCCCTGCGCCTTCCTCTATCTTTCAGCTGTCCAAAATTGTCACACACCTCAACCAGCTCGAGGATCGAGGCATCGGAAGTGAGTTTTTGCAAGTCTCACTGCAGGATGAGCTGTGCTTGCGGGAAGCAGCACCCCGGCAGGCTTGACACATGTTGTCCACATGTCGTGATACTTACATGTACGAGATGTGGTAAGTCTCCGGGCTCGTGAAACTACTTTAGTCAGTTCTTCCTCCCTGCTTGTTTACTTGTCGTTTATGTCGGCAGGCTGCATGTTGAACGGCCAAGTGATGCCGGAATAGACATGTGCAGCAGAGTCGGTGTCAACGACATCGTGGACAGTAATATGCTATGACGGTCCCGTTGCCACTGCATTGTCACTGCAGTGCAGCCGAGCATGTCCAATATTTCGACGTCGAAGTACGGTTTTCACATCCGTCAAGTACCATGGTGCTGCTAATCGTTGGGCCATGCTTGTTGGGTATTGCTTTCCCTTTGGCTGCTTCATGTTCTCGACCTTACAACCTTTTTTGCGTGTTTGAGTGCACTCTTGCTTTACGCTGCGCGGAGAGTTTCGTGCCAAACGCAGATTGACACTCACAGCTGTGCTCCCTGAAACCCAGCGTATACTTGCCGTTTCCACTCGTTTCAGGCCTGGCCAGCTCACAGCATGGAGTTGCAGCTTTGTGTTTCAGTGCAAGGTTGCTCCACTTTGTGGGAAGAGTCTTGCGCCACGTGCAGATTTCACATGTCGGGCTGCACTCCTTCAAAACCAGCATGTACTTGCAGTCTCGTCGTGATGTCGTAGTGTGTCAGTCGACTTTACGCGGATGGGTCGGCTTCACGCGAATCGGGGCCGACTTCACCCGGCCCGGGTCGAAGAAAAACTCCTGAAACCCCAATGTCCGCGAACGCATCCTGCAAATCGACTGGAGCGATTTGGAGACTACAATCAGTGTCCACACTGCGGTTTGAGCATCTAATCATGCGTATTCTCGCCATCTCAACCCACTGTGCACGATGCGCGTGGCATTTTGGGTGCAAGCCGTGAACACTCCAAAAGTTCTTGTGCCCTTGCGCAATGCCTAAAGTTTAATTGTTGTCGGGTTGACATCACGCCCCCTGGGGTGACTTCACTCCCATGCAGTGTGCCTCAGGGTGTGGGGCGGCTCTACGCCAGTTGGGGTGTCTGAAACCTAGTGCTTGTATCAAGCTATAGCGGGCCAAGGCATTTGACCGTCCACATGTTGAAATTCGTGCGATCACACCACACACCATTATTACTGCGCTGCCGAAGTGCCTGTTTCTGTTGTTTTTCTCATGTCCCATGCTAGGTGAATATTACGAGACGCTTGGCAGACTATTGGGCTGTCGTGTATCTAGAGAAATACGTAACAACCTGCGCCGAGATTTTCCCATAGATTAGAAGCACAACTCAATGAAGCAATGCTAGAGGCATCTACGCCATGTCAAGAATAGGTCATCCAGCTGAACTTTCCTCTCCCAATCCTCAGAAGCCGCGACATGCCAGACACAGCATTCATACAGCGCCAGGACGCGGCAATGCGATGCAGACCTGTCGTGAGGAGGAATAAACTCTATTGAATCGGGTAGCGGGTCTAGAGTCCGCTTCGAAGTCACCAAGGTGTCCGGTGGCTTCCATGCTTGGGTGTGTTTGTGTCTTCGAGATGAAGCCATCGTCACCTGGAACCTTACCCGAAAAGCATGTCGGTTTCCAATTTCTGCTGCTGTTGTTGTTGTCGTCGTTGCTGCCATTGCTGTTGGTGTTTGGCCTCTGACGTGGCTAGCAGTCATGGGTCTCATTTGCAGAAGTCGTTTTGATCAGCATCCCCACCATGTCTGTAGTCCATAGCCTCCTCACGCCAGGCGCAAACACAGCATGGGCATATCCTGAAATATGCGGATGCCGAGGTGTTCTCCAGAGCGGTCTGTTTAGGTGGTGGTGTCATCGACCGCCGAGAGTCGGCTCCCTTTGACTTTGAGCTGCCTGGATTTTAGGTGCCGTTTGAAACTGGCAGCGCGGTCGTTCGAGTCGGGTGACGCTTTATGCGTGAGTGCACGAGGTCTGGCGAAAAACTAACCTCCCTTGAGGTGCTGCAGGCTAATTTATAATATGTAGACTTGAGGCCGCAACAGCTGGCGTCACCCGGTCGCATTCGACTACGGAGTGACTACGGTAAAGATCACCGTAGGGGCATTGTCCGGGCTGGACGTTGCTGCATTCTCCTGTTTCGCCTCTTGGGGATGTTTCTACTTCCTTGCCTTGCTGCAAGTTTCTTGCCACATCGTCCAGCAAGCACTCATCGTTTCATGAGTACTGGCTTACCGCGGAGGATTTCCACATTGTGCTTGGAGGGACAAGGACATATCAATATGAGGTTAATGTGGGCATGTCCGAAAGCAACAATCGTTTCTCCGACTATAGTCCTGTCATGACTCTCAGCTGCTTTCTGGACGTTGCTGGATTGCTCCTTGCATTTGGCGAGTTGCAATTCGAAGACGGATCTACCGGATTCGGCGCCGAACGAAAAAGTCGAGTGGGGCTGATGCCAAACTAATGACAATATCTGCATGCACACTCTCCGCTCTCCTAAAGTCGAATGAGAATGCCTACTCAAATAAATTCTTCCTCGATCCATTGACCCGCATCTCAGTGATAGGCATATCCAGATAGCCGGGCGTCATCCCAAAAAGCCTTGGGCGGTTGAAGGTTTCGCAGTAGGAGCAGGAGCAGGAGCAGCTGCTGGTAGTAGTCGTCGTCGTAGTGGTAGTGGAGTAATATCGAATAATAGTGGTAGTGGTGGAAAGGAAAATAAGAAAACAATGCTAGAAAGTGGTGTTGACAATAGAAAGGCAGTCCGCTGGCGAGCTAGACAAATTCAATATTTTCTGGAGTCCTGCTTCCAAGCAAAATTAAGACTGGAAAATCATCCATTACTGGGTCCATGCTAAAAAATTTGTCGAAAACGCATTGAGGCCGGCAAGTTGTTCTGGGGACTAAATTTACTAAAAATGAGATTAGTCCGTGGGCTCCACCTCGCCATTCGACTCTTGCATGGGCTGTACGGGCTCCGTGTTTTGTCTCAGAAAAGTCCAACACATCGCTCAGATTGAGAAACTCTTTCAGAACTCGTCTCGGGCCAAGGGTGCGGTGGAGGTGGGTCATTTCGGGAGGATACGGGTTGAATTCAGGAGCGGAGACACTGATTGCCTTCGATGCTGCGCCAATCCGGAAGCGCCCCAGGATCCATGGGTAGCAATCTCTTGCTTGGACTGCCAGGTTCAATGAGGCAATAGCCCTACTAAGAAAGGAGGGCCTCGGGCTCGGACGATTTTAGCTTCGTGTCCAGATGTTCAGTCATGTTCAGTCCAATGATGCCACAAGCCATCGTTGCTTAAAGTCGTGTGCCCATGGGTAGGTGATCGTGTGCGGGTGGGCGTGGCCATATTGTTCTTTTCCGGCAGGGCTGGCTTTGCAAGCGAATCTCTGCATCACTGCTCAGAATGGCGGGGCTGCTTAACTACCCTGACTTACTCACATGCTAAGACTGCTAAGAGCTGTGAATTATGTGAGTCTGAGTGCATTGCATGTGCTGTTCATATGAACCGTTGGCATTTCGGGCATGTTCCGAAATCTGGTCATCGTGTGAGCTTCAGAGGTCGTGTGCTTAAGTGTAAGAAATTTGTAGTGTGAGTGTGAAAGGGGGAGGGAGAGGGAGAGAGAGAGAGGCTACCCCCAGCTGAGCCTCCCTAGGGAAGATCCCCGGGGACGATGGACACCCGCCAAGATGCGCGTGCGCACACGAGGTGCCGGCCTGGACGTTGCCGTTTCCCTCACACCCGGTAGAGATAGAAAGAGAGGCTACCCCCACCCAGCCCTGGCGAGAGAGAGATAAAGAGAGAGAGGGAGAGAGAGAGAGAGAGAGAGAGCGGGGGTAGCCATTTTGGCTCAAGTGCTGCGCCCGTGCTTGGGGGCCTGTGCCACCCTTTTGCCCGGGGGGGGAGGCAGGCTGTCACTCCACGGGAGCCTTCCTGTCTTTTCCAGCGGTCCTCCACTTTGCTTAAGGGGCCCATTCAACTTCGCTCCCCTGGAACCCGACC
Organism: Symbiodinium sp. clade A Y106; assembly: GCA_003297005.1. Classification (NCBI taxonomy): domain Eukaryota; class Dinophyceae; order Suessiales; family Symbiodiniaceae; genus Symbiodinium; species Symbiodinium sp. clade A. The sequence goes on along the minus strand of BGNK01003442.1, from coordinate 49,912 downwards.
AGGGGGAAGGGGCGGACAGAGGGGGAAGCGCAGCCTTAGGCTCCCGACAGCCAAACCTGCCAAGGTTAACACCACTTGGGAGGACCAATGCAAACTAGCAGAGGTCGTGCAAGAGATGGGGGTGAGCTGCAAGGCCTGCTTGCAAGGCCCTTTTTTCCACAAACCCCACGAAAGTGGACCCGCCTGCTACAAGTACATGATCTCCACAGGAACCGTGTTACCAGCACGAGGAGAACATGCGACCTTCGACGTGGGGGAGCTGCGGCAAAATCGCTGGCAGCGGCCCAGAAGCCAGATGACGGAACTGGACAGGAACCTGCGAGAAAGGGGGAGGGCCAAACCATGGGCCCGATATGTCCGCTTTGAGACAGAGAATGGTCTGGCGCTTTTGTACGAACCGGGGCCACTAGACAGGTGGATTGGCAAAAATATCCGCCACGACTGGCGCTCCCGGAAGTTTGTCGACCGGGAGACCGGGGAACCACTGACAGTGGAAGAGGCCAAGGACTACAAGCGCTACATACACCGGCACAATGAAAGACGAGCTACAGGTAGAAGCGCCGACAAGTTGGTTGAACTGGTGGGGAAACACAATCCTGGCATAGAGGAAGAACTGCGAATCTATGCCGAGATTTCCATGGAAGGTCGCTCCGCTCCTGGCTGAAGCAAAAAAGGTGTTCCTCAAAGCAACAACCCACAGTGGGGAGCAGCACAAGGAGGCCGTGACCAAGGAGACCGACACAGATGCGAAGAGCAAAGGAATGAAAAAAGACAAGAAGGGCAAAGACAAGAAGCAGCGAAAGGAGAAGAAGAGCAAAGTCAAAGACAAGAAGCACAAGAAGCACAGAGACCGCGAACCTGCAAAAGAGGAGGAGATCGTGGACACCCAAACGGGGGACAAGAAAGGCAAAGACAAGAAGCAGCGAAAGGAGAAGAAGAGCAAAGTCAAGGGCAAGAAGCACAAGAAGCACAGAGACCGCGAACCTGCAAAAGAGGAGGAGACTGTGGACACCCAAACGGGGGACGAGCCCTTCCCACAACGTGGCAGACGAACTGGACTGGGGGGGCGACGACAGCCCCACTGAGGCCCCCGGCGAAGACGGTCGACAGACTGGAGGGAATGACGCAGCATCCCCGACGCCAACTTTGATGCCAACCAAGTGGGGGGAGAGCCAGAACGAACCTCAGCCACACTACAGCTGGTTCAAGCTCCAGCTTGCGGGCGCAACGACCAAGAATGCCGAGCCGCAGTCCTCGCAGAGTGGTGCTGCAACCTAGTCCCAGATGGAAGGCAGTGCAACGAGTGCAGCTGCAGATGAGGGCCGCCAGCCGAGACAGCAGACGACAAGCACAGTGAGGGCAAAGCACGTGTTAAAAGTTTTGGTGGGGACTGTGAAGTGCGACTTCTTTGTTTCAGGTTGCCGCTGTTTTGCTTCAGTGCCACACTTCCTTCCCACAACTGTCCCTAAGCCGCTCGCACACGTCAAGCATAATTCTGACGGGCCGCTGAGCCAAACCTCGCTACATACCTCGGGGGAGCCAACCTGCTCCCCTTTTACTGCACTTTCACACAACACGCTGCCTTTGAATAGGGAGCCCGCTGCCAATTCGCTACCTTTGCTTGGGGACACATGTTCAATGAATACCTCGTCTTGCAGGGGGATCCGAAGGCCTGTGATACGCATGGTTTTTGTTTCATTGTTGCTTCCAGATCCGTCGTGTATCTGATGACTTACCTAGTGTACTTGTTACCTGCACGTTTCGAGTTTCAGCTGTTGCTTTACCATACAAGAGCGGGGGAATCTAGAACTATTTTGTACCTCCGAGCGCAAGCCGTCCACCCATGAAGTGTCTTGTTCTGCCTTTGCCTTAGTTGTCCTGCCGTGTTTGCAAACGAGGGAACGGAGCCGCTACCGCACCGTTGGGCCTATAGGGGGGGGGGTGTGCCTGGCGAGGGACCAAGGATAATGCTTTAGTGAGTGCGGGGATGAGGCCGGGATGCGGGCTAAAGTACAGGGTGGGGTGGGTTCCTCTACCAAGCACACTCTACCGGCCACACCAACCTTTTAAAGCAAACCCGACTGCTGACCCCAAAGCCCTGTTCCACCGCCGAAGGGGGAACGGGGGGGCCTGGGCCCGGGTCCGCGCGCGGACTCATCCCCTGTGGAAGAAGAAGAAGAGCGGGGAGAAATCCCCGGCCCCCATCCCTGTCCAAAGCAAGAGAAAGACAGAGCGTGCGTGCATGCGNTGGGTGGGTGCATGGGTGGGTGCATGGGTGGGTGCATGGGTGGGTGCATGGGTGCGTGGGTGTGGGTGGGTGGGTGGGTGGGTGGGTGTGGGTGTGTGTGTGTGTGTCCGTTTTTGCTTGGTTACTTGCTTGCTCGTGTACTCTTTCGTTCGCTGGGTCGTTCGTTTGTTCGTTTGCTGGTGTGTTTGTTTGTTTTTTGCCTGTTTGTGTGCTAAGCCACGTGCTTACATGAGTCTATTACTTGTTCGAGTTCTCAGTAGCTTGCCCAACTTATGGTTTTGCGGGTCATGTTGGTCTACACAGGGGGAGTAGGCAGCCAGTGAGAATCTAAGGCCCTGCTATCCTGGAATCCCGCATCAAGGCGAGTCTTGTTTGTGCGTGCTGTCGTTTGTGGTAGGTGAGGCCACTTCGGAACTTCGCATGCTTCGTACTGCAATATCCAGACCCGGCATGCCATGTTAGATGTTCGTAAGCACAGCTCAGACATTTTGCTGTGGAGAAGCAACCAACCGACTGTGCAGACACAAGGTTGCGGTTCAACACACAAGACACGGGTTGCAGTGCGACTCCGCGCAGCTAGGCTCTTGCTTTGCGTTCCGGCAGGCTGGTTGATGCTTGCATAGTTGATGGTGGCATATGCAGTCGGTGTCAAATCCGCCCTGTTGCAGCCATATACTATCAGATCCACTTGCTTTCCGTGCATTTCGAAGAACCGCGGAATCTTCGCTGCTTGGCTGCGTGGAGGCTGTATGTATCCAGCATGCAGCTGATGCGTTGCAAGGTTCCCAACTAATGTTCTACATAAATACTACTGGGATAGTCTAGTTCCGACGTGGCAGGGACAGCTACCAGCTCAGATTGAAGAGTTTTGTCACAGATCCTGACGCCGATCTGCTTGCAGCAGAAGCTTCGACAAAGGTCAAAACACGGCCTGCTGTGCGAGCGCCGGAAGGTGTAGCGGCAGTTCAATCCCTTCATCGCGTTAAATCTCCCTGTAGAATATCCCCGTTCACTGTAAAACGTGCAACCAAATCCTAAGCCCATAGCCTTTGCCCAAGCCCGAAGCTCCAAGCCGCAAGCACCACAGCCTTTGACAGTTGGGCGGGTGGGAGTAATGAACAGCAGGTTGTGTAGCTTGGTTGGGTGCTTGGGGTATGTGTGAATCTGATATTAGAAAGTTGATAGACATGGGAACGGAACGGATTACCTGGCTGCGTGTCACTAATCCGCAGCTTAAGTCCTCAGGATCATGGCGTCCGGCAGTTTAAGCGCCACACCGCAGTGCGAAATCCCGGCGAACTATGTTAATGTGGGAGGCAGGGCTTGCTGGCTCTTCACTGGTGGCGAGAGTATACTGTATAGTGCCTAGCATCAGCATTGGCTTAACGAGTTCGTAGCTGGCGCCCGAGTCGTTGCGGATGCTTGCTCACAGCTGGCACCCTGAATTTCGAGATGTTGGAAGAACGCCCTTGCCTATCCACCCGCCCATTCATCGTTACAGTCTTGGTGCTCGTAGCAAATGTTGACCTGCCCGAACTGGCCAAGATGTGAACTTCTTCAATTGGCGTGGCTAGCGACTACGGCAGCTGATTGTACCAACCTTTGTGTCACGCCGGACACCTGGGTTAACCTAGATATGCTGTTTTCGAGCTTGTGGCCTTAACAGTTTTGGCATACTCCGTAACTGCTGCAACGCCAAATTGTGCTGCTTCTTGCTGCTTCATGTCGAACGTAGCATGCCTCTGCCTTGACGATGCCCAAATCCGAGTGAACTTGAATAGTATCTTCGAAGTCCATGCAGGCATCTCATGACCATCGCCATAATTAGCCCGAACAAGCCTGTGAGTTTGCATTGCTTGCTCGTACAATCCTTGCCAGCAGGCTTGCACGTTCACCCCACGTTGTACAAGACCGTTGAGGACATAATTGCTTGGATTTTTTTCCAGCTTAGGCGGCCATCCCCGAGAGAATCCCAAAACCCATCCCGTACTTGGTGACCGCTTGTCATCAGTACTTGAGGAGTGTGCTTCATTGTGTAACAGTCGTTTTTCTGCAGCAATGTCATGTCCTGTCCTTGTGTTGTCTCGCAGACCTTCCCGGGCAGAAGATCCGATAGCCCGATCTAGGTTGTAGCGATTCAATGTGGGTTCTTACGCCGCAAACTACGGCATGGCCTGTAGGATTTCGTCCGTCCAGTCGAATATGACACAGGGGGCGATCCAAACCCGTTCTAAGTTTCACAGAGGGATTTTTAGACGACGTCCTCTGTACTGTGCCGACGACATTGGGGCAACCTCCTTATGTGCTCCCACGGCCAACAGAAGCCAGCGTCGATAGAGGTTACATTGACGAATGCGCGGCAGACACCATACCAAGAGCCAAGAGGGGGTGCTCAATTGCATAACTCAGTTGCGCATTGGGCTTACGAGGCTAAGGCCTGCGCCTGACAGCCTGGTTTTCGGAGTTGTTTAGCAGGATGTTGGATCTGTGCTGTGCGCTCTTCCTTTTGGTTTGTCAGCAGCACGTACCGCCTATTGTTGCCATATTAACTACGTAACAATGCGACTACTGCGCCAGCTGCTACCACTGCGCTACGACTACGACCAACTACCACTGCGATCACGATTACTTACTACTGTTACTCCGCCTCCTGATGCTACTACTACTACTACTACTGCTACTACTACTACTACTACTATTACAACAACTACTACAACAACTACTACTCATATCCCCAGCCAAGGTTGACCCCCATCCCCCATCCCTAGGCTTTTAAACTATACTGTAGTCCGTAATTTCAGTCTCCTTTCCGGGAAAGGCAAATGAAAGATTATGCTTTCACATGCGCATTTGACTTTTGAAATATGTCGGCCCGGGCGGTACCCGCTTGGGTGTCATTGCCGCGGAGATAGCTGGCTTCTGTGGCCCAATGCGCAGAGCACAGCGGATTCGTCAAAAATGCTTGCAGGCCTGCTGGCAACAGCGTAAAGCCACTCTGGATTGCTTTGCTGCTTAATTAGAGTATTTTGCCGTGCTCACCGTTTTGGAAGAAATTGTTTTAACATATTTGGTGGTTTAATAAAAATATTCCGTCTTCTTGAACAAGGTGTGAGATTTTACAATATTGTATTTAAACAAAAAACGGTGCGGAAAATCCTTCCGCACCTTCTGGCGACACTTCGGGGCTTCTGCGGATGGCTCAGGATGCCTCTTTGACAGGCCGTTCGCAGGTTTTCTGAAACCTTCCTGCAAAAGGTGACTAACACATGTTGACAGGTTTGTTGTGAGCGTAGAAGGCAGCATCAGAAAGCTTTATGTTCGCTTGTTGCAGCCAGCGCCAGAAATTTCACCCGTATCCTGCAACCCTTGGAAAAATCATTGGCTGCGAAGCCGGAGCCAGCTTCCAAAAGCATTTTAAACCCCTTTAGGTGGGGGATGGGGGTTGGATTTCTGTGGTTAAAATAATCCTAATAATAATACAAATCAACAGTCAGAATACTACTGACTCGCAATGTCCAGACCTCACTCCATCTTGATGATAACAATGCTTTGGGTTACCTGAATGTGCTCATTAAGATTTCTCCTTTCCGCGGAGGGGGCTTGTGGGTTCAGGACCCAGGTGGCACCGTGCCGTGCCCAAGCGAGCCTTCCGTTCCCCCATGTATTAAACACACCACTAAAAGCACTTCGGGGTCAATCCTCACGAGGTCATCCCTGCCCTTTTAAAACCTAACTTGCATTAGGGGGTGGTGTCTTGCAGGAGTAAGAGCAAGAGCAACAGCAACAGCAACAGAAAATACAAGACCAAGAGTAGGAAGAAGAGCAAAAGCAGCAGCGAGAGCAGGAGTAAGAGCCAGAGAAGGGGCAAGAGCCACAGCAAGAGCAAGAGCGGGAGCAGGAGCAGCAGCAAGAACAGGAGCGAGAGCAAGAGACGCAGCAGGAGCAAGAGCAAGACCCCTCAACAATCACAGCAAAGATAAATGTACACACGAATAATAGAAACACTTTCCGAGTTTTTATTTGGCGTGAGGAAGGGGGTCCACCCCGTGTAATATTAGGGGAAGGGAGTACTGCTGCTACTACTACTACTACTACTAGTACTCCTACTACTACTACTACGACTGCTGCTACCACTACTACTACTTCTACCTCCATTACTACTACTACTACTACTACTCCTACTCTTATTGGCTGTAAACTCAACTTTTCAACTTTTGGGGTTCTTATAAGGTTGTCGATCTGAAAGTTTCAACTGTTATTTCCTTGGGTTTTGGGCCAGTGAGTACTCCTACTCCTACTACTACTGCTACTACTTCTACTTCTACTTCTACTACTAGCAGTACTTTTACTACTACTACTACTACTACCACTACTACTACCACTACTACGACTACTACGACGACGACTACTACTACTACTCCGGCTGCTGCTGCTACTACTACTATACTACTACTACTGCTGCTACTACTGCTACTGCTACTGGTACTGCTGCTACTACTACTACTACTACTCCTGCCTCTGCTGCTACTACTACTATACTACTACTACTTCTACTACTACTACTACTGCTACTACTACTGCTACTGCTACTTCTACTTCCATTACTACTTCCACTACTACTACTACTGCTACTGCTACTGCTGCTACCGCCACTACTACTACTACTACTACTACTACTACTACTACTACTACGACTACTACGACTACTACTACGACTACTACGACGACGACGACTACCACTGCCACTGCCACTGCCACAACCACACGGTAGAACGGTCCTACAAATGTCCAGCGCAGAGAAACGCCTCTTGAGTGGGTCCGGGGTGTCGTCCATGGCCAGGAGAAGATTTGCCCCGATACCGGGTTCAGTGCCGGCTACTTTTGGTCCTGCCTCAGCTCCATCGCGCCCTATCGCAACCAGGGAGAGGGAGCGGAGGGGGGGCGAATGTCACCTGCATTTTTGATAAAGATGGATAGGTAGATAGATGCAGATGTTGGTGTTGTTGCTGGCGTAGTCGTTGTCACAAAGCAAGCCGAGAATGAACTAGGCTTTGGATTATGATAGGTCGGCCGCATCTATCTTGCTGCAAAAAGTTCTGCGAAAAGCTTCTGGAAAGGCTCAGGTCCAATGAATATTAGCCATGGATACACGTGATGCTGCCTGTAAGCCTATACAGGGGACCCTCATATGCTGATTCACACGCAGTTATTGTCAGCTCCATTCGACAGTCTCTGCCACTTCTACAGTCCAACACATTGGCCTTGATCTTCCAGGCCACAACCTGCCCAAAATTTGCGCATCCTGAAACCTCGAGGTCGCAGAGCTCCGTCCGGAAGTTGAGAGATGCTTGGCAAAACGGGACGAGCTGCAACAGAAGATTGATGCTTGGTATGCCGAGACTTGGATGCAACCGTTGTTATAAAATTTAATGCTTCCGTCATGAGTGCACACGCATTGACACACGGCAGCTGCCAAGGAGAAGAAAGAGCTCCCCGGCTGAGCACCAAACATCCGCATGCTGAAGCCATAGCAAACCTGATCTTCGCAGTCAATTAGTTGGATTTCTGCAGGTCCGGGGATCTCAAACTTCATTTGTTGGATTACGACTCAGTCTGTGCCTTGAGAAGCTGGATTTTTCTGTCGTGCGAACTTAAAGTCTGCCCAGACCCGTGCACCGCGTTTCCAGTTCTTACCCAACCACTGGCGAGAAGCCAGGAAGTTGACAGTTAAGTTTCAAAAGATACGCCACATCTGGATCCAGAAGCTCACAAAGGAGCTCCCGTCATTCTCGGATCAAGGGCGGGGAGCCGACAGTTTACTTCGAAGCAAAAGTACAAGAGCCGGATAAGTTGGACCTGCCCATGCTCGTCATTGAAAGAAACTATTTCGATTGAAGCCTTGCTCGCGTTTTTTGCCCATCCGGCCGGAGTGCCTACTTGGAAAACAGCAATGAAATTCGTGGCCCTGTTGCCGACCCAGCTTTATTTTCTTATGCCTCTTCGCAGCTCATCCAGTACGTTCAGCTGTGAGCGGAAGTTGTACGCAATGCCCTTGGAGGAAGCAGAGGAGAGAGTGCCCAGTTTTCGCAGGTGCAGTGTTACAACTTATGCTTGGCGGCTTCAGCAGGAGCTCTCTGCGAGTGTGTGTGCCACAAATGTCGTTGATGAAGCCGACGTGATAGTGGTCCCTGGTTACACATTTGTCGATTGCCATTGGCCACACTACCACCACGATGCCTGCAAACGAGAGGGGACGTACTTTCGAAAAGGAGAGATCTGCTACGACGATCAGACCATGATGGATTATTCAACACTCCGCAGAGAACCAGATTTCGCTTCAAAGATCCTTGCCTTGGTCGATGCTGGCACCCCGGATGATCCTCACGGGTTTCCGGATCGCCAGTTGTCTCAGCACCCAGGCTTTATCATCATGCGGCTGGGTTTGGGCACCTGGGCTGACCGCCCGGGCATCAACATAGCTTTGCCCTCTGGGCCTACCCCAAGATGTTCCAGTCCGAAGTCCAAGAAGTCAATGTTGGAACCCCTGAACATGAAAAAGTATCTGGTGACCTTCAAGGGGTATTTGTCACGAAACCCGCGGCGACTTGCCGCCGCAAAGCTGCATCACAACGATCTTGATATCATCATTGTGGACAGCCAAGATGCCCACTACGACTTTGACGATTTGCTGTACTCTTCCGTTTTCGGCCTTGTCTTGGAGGGCGACGCTCTCTTCACCTTTCGCCTCAATGAAGTAATTTGCTCTGGATCTATTCCCGTCCTCGTGTCCAGCTCGCAGGTGCCTCCTTTGCAAGATCTGGTGCCCTTCGTGGCCTGGCGTGCATCCTTGGGAAGGTTTTAGGACCTTTACGCGTCCTACTACTAGTCCAGGGCAGATATAGGTTAATTGTCAATGGATGTCAGAGGGGGGGGTTCGAATTCCAGTCGTTTCGGGATGCAATGGCTGAGTGAGAGAGAGGCAGACAGGTTCACAGTCACCCACCCCTTCAACCATGGCACGTGCGCGCGGGGAACGTGTGTAATGTGTGGAGGAAGAAGAACTTAGCAAAGCAAAGCAAAGAAAGAGAACTTAACCGGAAGAAAGCTTATGTATAGGCAGCTGTGCTTGAGTGTGTGTCAGTTGCGCTGGTGCCTCAGAGTGTGGTGTTGTAGCAGTCATGTCGTTGTGCGTAGCATGGTCCATTGTTGGTAAAGTAGAGAAGGTCCGGAACAGCAGAGTGCAACACGCTGCCCGTACAGGGGGACTGCATGCACATGCAAAGATGCCAGCACTTTTTGGTTGCCCAGAGCAACACCAGTTGCCCCCAAAATGGGGGAGATGAGGCGCCAGGCGGGCTTAGGGTAAAGTACAAGCAAGGGGGTTGGCAGGGTGCAGCCCGCGGCCTCATCACTTCTTCTTTTCACACAGAACAAGGAAACCGGTGCGCCTGCGGGCGCGGGGGGCGTGCGAGCGCTCCTTTGGCAGTGTGCAACCAAGAGAGAGACCCCGAAAGAATCGCGAGAGAGAGAGAAGGAGAAGGGTTAGAGATTGGGAGTGCCCGCATGCGCACGCGAGCGTGTGTGCGTGTGTCCCCTTATCTCTATCTTCTTCACTTGTTTGTGTGTGTGTGTGTATGAGTTGTATATAGCACTGTAGAGGAGACATATGGTGTGATGGTGGAGGACGACGAGCTTCCAGAGCTGGTTGCAAAGTTGCATGCGCTGGATGTCACTGTCCGTTCGCGGCTGAGACGCGAAGCAGCCGAGGCCAATCCAGCTTGCTGCACGACATTCGTGCTCCGTTTAGAGGGTTTTTGGGCTGACCGCAGGTGTGCAACAACTACCTGAAGAGTTTCGAGCGGCAAGCTGCAGCTGTCGCGAAACAGCTCTCACGGCGTCCCCCAAGAACCCCTTCGAGTCCGAGCTGCGCCTCGGGGAAGGAAGCCTTCTACGTGCTGAGTTTTGCAGAGACCGAAAGCCGAGTGCCTGAGCTCGAGTTCTGCCAGGTGCTTCCCTGCAACATGAGCTGCAAACTTCGGAAGGTTTCCGATAAGGGTCACCTGCATTTCACAGCTTCCCTCACGTGGCTCCAAGGTGTACGGGTACGCTGCCCGTCTGCACAACTCTTTTGAAGCCATTCGGGGCATCGCTCGAACGTGCATGGTGCGGCAGCTTGAAGAGGTCAGATTTCATGCCATGCACATCCATGCACTCCTTTGTGTCTGGTTTTGGTTTGGCAGCGCTGATCGAGCAGGCCGCGGTTGTGCTTGTCCCTGGCTACTCTACCCGGCGGCAGCATGAGTGGCTGGAGCACCTCGGCAGAAAGCTCCAAGCATCACACGCCCTGCCTACTGCTAGCGGCTAGCGCAGTAGCAGCATGCCCTTTGACCAAGCCAGTGGAAGCAGATCGCAAGACTTCTGCTCGCACATTGCTTGCAGCTGCATGGCAGCTCTTCGTTGGTTGGATGTGTTGCTTAGGACTCGGTTCCAAGAGGATTGCTCTGAAGCAGTGGTGCTGCGTGCATACCGGAAGCTCCGGTCTCAGGAGGAGCTATCCAGACCAGCTCTGAGGTGTTTGCCTGAATACGGCTCGATACGGAATGTCCATGCTTTCGGTGTATGGGTTTGGTTTGCCAGGCTTTCGTTTACCCAGTGTTGATGTGGGGCTTGGGGTAGCGAGGGTCGAGGGTTATTCGGCTGTAGCAGTTTAGAGTGATTCAGGAGTCATGATCAAATTACAGGACAAGTTCAAACCTGGCGGCGGTGCAGTAGCAATTCATCACGAACGAACATCGGATGCAAATGCCATGATGTCACTAGTTTCTCACTAGTTCGAGGCAAGCTTCACATAAGTTCCAGATTAGCCACCAAAAGTTGAGAGGACATTCTGGCAAAGTTAGCTTACGCTGCACGAAGAAGCACTCTGTATCCGACGGCCTCGATCACACCGGCGTGATGTAAGATTGCTTTTGGTACAGTAGCGGCCGTATTAGAGAGCTTCTTCATCGCAGCGTCGCGTGTGGAAGAACGATAACAGGAAAAACAAATGTGTGTTGCCAGGACCTCAGTGGCAAACTCCTGGTTCTGCTCGATGCTGGTGACTTCAACATGCCGCCGGAAGATCGATCGGACATGTCGTGGCTGCGGATCGGTCCGAGGCGAGACTCCTTCAGACTGCACCACGATTTGGCGATTCCATCAGAGCCAATGCCTTTGGCTTCAAGGCCAGAGAGCTTGCGTTCATTCCTCGAGCCAGTGGGCATGAAGCGCTACTTTCTTTCATTCAAGGGCCGGTTACAAGACGTTGGCCTGCCCGAGACTGTTGGATACCGCGGAAGGCATGTCGTCCTGGAGCCTTTGATGCACAGCTGATGCTTAAGTTGCAACAAGACTTGTGCTTCAATATCCTTGAGTTTGGAGACTGTTCCTGTCGCGCTTTTCTGGCAACTATGCAGGTAGATGAGGCTGATGCACGCTTCGACTTGCAGCATTTGCTGCTGCACTCGGCCTTCAGCCTCCTTGCAGATGTTTCCGCCTTCAATGGAGTCGTCTGCTCCGGCAGCATTCCGGTGATGATGTCCCATGACTGGGTACGGCCCTTCGAAGGTTTCACGAACTTTGAGACATACGGCCTCCAGCTTCGAGGTGGTCTGGCCCTGCCAGATCTCATAGACACGCTGGAACAGGAGGTGGTCGATGAGGCGAAGATGTACGTATTGCGTGGAAATGCGCGCGCTCTTTGCAACAGAGCTTTGCAGAGCTACGAGGTGCAGGCATCTGCCATCTTGGAGGCATTTGCAAACCCAACCCGAGCGATTGAACCAAGACAGCACGCGATACAGCAGACATTGCACTGTAAGGACCGCATCATGCTGCTCTCAAACAACATGCTTTACAGAGCCTCTGAAACGAGCTCGCACAGTCTGACACGCAATTGGTACATGGTGAGCCCGGGTCCTTACATCTGGTTGACGGCCTACAGGGACGTTGTTTTTGCAGTCTATTCCGATTACATGGTCTACAAATTTCCCACCGTACTCCGGAAAGTTTGGAGACACTCCAAGTGGAAAAACCCTGCGTGGAAGTGGGAACTCGCAGCAGATGGCAGCGTAACGGCAATTGCTATAAGCGAAGGCATCATGTATGGCATAGGCTTAGACGACAATATGTACTATCAGGCCCTCGACAGCATGACGCCACAAAGCCACTGGGCACCGGTGGGCCTGAGTAAGCCCATGCCCTTGCAAGGCCTAGCATCGCTGCAAGGAACCATTTATGGAGCCCACGACAATCGGATCTATGTCCTGAACCTGACAGGTCGCCACTGGGACCTCTCGGCCAGGCAGTACCTACCTGGTGACTTTCGGCATTTGCTTTGAGTTCCACCCACTAGCTTGGACAGACTGGACTGGACGGAAGTGTGGTGCATCGGGCAGGATTGCAACGATTTCGGTTCGGACGAAGGTGGACAAACTCCGACAGCACGAGGAGCGGGGATACTGAGCCGCCACGTCTCCGGAACGGGCTTCCAACTGAATCCAAGGAAGGCGGCAGGAGTGCCATATCAGAGTGCTCGTGAACTGTGTGTGCTTTACATAACTGAATGATTTGCCATTGCTGACTGTGTGGCAGCAGCATTCAGCAGTTCGGTTAGCGACAAGTTCATAGGTCAGCAACATGCATGTCCTCACCATGCTGCGAAGCATCCGGAAGACTGCTTCAATCGCTGGAGGTGATTATGCAGTCATGTTGTCCGTCAGTAGCACTCAGCAGGAAAATAGTGTGTTGATGTCTCGGCAATTGCACCTACTCCCCGAACAGCGTCGCAAAGGTGCCGCATCGGAGTTCGTTTCGACGCCAAGAGGCTTGTGATGCCTAAAATGAAAGTCTCCTGCAGAGAATTGCTGGGACTCTCGTGGCGATGACTGGTACTAGTACTACTCGCATTACTACTACTACTACTCCTGCTACTACTACTACTACTACTACTCTACTACTACTGCTACTAGTACTGCTACTACTACCACTGCTACCACTGCTACCACTACTACCCCTACCCGTACTACTCCTGCTCCTACTACTACTACTACTACCACTACTACTATTGCTACTACTACTACTACTACCACCACCACTACCGCTACCACTACCACTACCAGTACCAGTACTAGTGCTAGTACTTGTACTTGTACTAGTCGTAGTATTATAATTAGTGGTAGTAGCAGTAGACGTAGTAGTAGTGGTAGTAGGAGTAGGAGTAGGAGTAGGAGTGGGGGTGGGAGTAGCAGAGTAGTAGCAGTAGTAGCAGTAGCAGCAGTAGTAGCAGCAGCAGCAGCAGCTCTAGGACAAGCACTAGTTTAGTACTAGCACTGGCCCTAGCGTACTAGCGCTAGCTAGCGCTGTCAGTAGCGTACAAGTACTAGTACAGTACTAGTACCAGTACTACTTCTAGTACTAGCGTCGTCATATAATAATGATAGTCAATGATAGTCGCATTCCTTTGTCATAGTCGTAGTCGTAGTGGTAGTAGCATGTAGTGGTCGTGGTCCTGGCCATCCGAGGTAGCAGTAGCTTTAGCGGCAGCAGTAGCACCAGCAATACACTCGCAATAGTTGCCGTCATAGTCGACGTAGCAGGGTTTCATTAGGAGGAAGAGTAGGGGTGGTGGTGGGGGTGGGGTGGGGGGGACGTAGGGATCGGGGTAGGGGGAGGAAAGCGGTGACTGAAGGAGCTGGTGTTGGTGCGTGTCATGTATGTATGTATGTATGCAATCATGCGATTATGTATGTATGTGTACATGGATGAATGTATGCATGTATGCATGCAAGCAGGAATTTTGGTTTGTGTGCGTGCAATTGCGTGCATGCACATGCTTGCAGTTGTTGTCAGTGTGTATGCTCATAAGCAAAGATGTGATTACTTTGCATGTGTTCTGTGCTTCGTGTGCTCCTCTTCTTCTCCCTTTTTCTGCTCCTCCTCCTGTTCGTCCGGCTCCGTTGTGCTCTTGTGGGTACTGTTACCACCTTCATTTTTCGTGTTTTGGTTTGCAAACTTATTGTCATCAACAAGGTCTGGGGCCGACTTGTCGAAGCCAGACTATCGGCCATCCTGCCGCGATACTCGGCCGGATGGATGCTCAAGGAGGATGCCCAAGCTTCGAAGAATCACAGCGAGCACGCTAGTGTAAAGGATTTTTGGATACGCGGATGCATTGAAATCTGTGGGAGGCAGGCGAGAGGGGAAATTGAATTCATAGGCCCGGGCACTGAAGAGCTTTGGAATAGAACCTGCAGCAACCCTCCGTTCCGCATTGTGACATGAGCCAAGCAAAAGTAAAAAAAAGAGGGGTCAGAACAACACCGTGTCGTCTGCTTGAGCTTCTCCAGCGCCCCGGCCTTTGTTTTGACCCAAGCACAACAGTCAGCAAACCGATGCGTACGCTGATGTGCGGCAGTATTCTTGTCACCGGCAGGTCAAGCATGAAGCAAGGTAATAGGCCTTTGAATTCGCGTGAGGCTTGAGCCACTGTCACTGTGTTCAGTACTCAGTACTCCATGAACTAATCATGTTTGTGAGTCTCGAGCTAACCGTGTAGATTCAGGTTTTTCCGTATTGCCCACAATCAGGTCTAGAGTGGTTGCCCGAGATCTGTTGCCGGGTGCCGGGCAAGTCCATACCAAGGATTTCTTGCGGGATATCGGCTATCTCATCCCTGATAAGGGACCGGCCGCCTGGCCTGCCTAAATCGTTAGAATCCGATACTTGCAACATCTTGCAACAGACAGCCCACGCTCTGCATCTGGGTTTGCATTGGGAACTGCTGCAAGGTCAGCGTCACCACACAGTTTGTGGACGAGGAGATTGCGAAGGTGCCAGCACCTCAGTTAGTGGTGCCTTCCGACAACGCGCGTTACGTGCTGAACGCCGTGAACGCTCGCTGGGGGTCCCTCTATGATGCCCTCTACGGCTTCGACGTGATCCCCGCCTATTCCGTCACGAGCAGCGGCGTGGAGATCAATGCCGCCAAGGGCTCATCCGGTTATAACCCCATGAGAGGAGCCTCAAAGGCATATGATTCTGAACAGTGACTCGGTGGACAGTCGGCCACAGACAAACACTTTCACTTGCAGTGTCAGGAGAGGCCGTCATCGACTTCGCAAATGGCTTGCTCGACGAGATCGCTCCCCTTGCCAATTGGTCTTGTGTAGTAAAAGTTTTCAGCATCATGCGTGTTGTCTTTTCGTTCTTCCCAAGCATAGACACTTGCTGAACATACCCGCATGCCATTTTCGACATAGCCTTTCAGAGAAGTGCAGTGGGAAAGATTGTGGTGCGAGGGGGATTTAGCAGCATGTCAAACGGCGTGTTGCATCTCACCAAGCACTCGGCCGCCGTTCCAGCTGCGGTTTTCCGTGAGCACAGGAGACACAGAGTTCTTATCAGCCAACGGCGGGCATGTTAGTGTCTCGGGCATGCGGGCATGACCACAGCATCAAATATTCCAGCAGCCTCAATGCGCAGCACCTTGAAACACAACGGGAGGCACAAAGTGGCTCACAAAAAGGGATGTTCCATATTTGAACGACAATGCCGAGCGCGTCCGAGGGGGAGCTCAATACACCAGTAATCCAACCAACAGATTCTGAACCGGCTCGCGCCTGGCAGCCCAAGTGCTTCGAGTCTCGTGATGGCCCGCTCGCCCGAGATCTGTTTACACCCACAGTGGTTGACCAGCAGCATGACGAAGTCTGAAGTTTCTCTCTCTGTAGGGATCCATGAGCATAAGCACCGGCAGGAATAGTGCACCTTTGGGATACACCCGCATGGATCCTGAATGGATTGGCTCCGGACAGCAGGACAAGTGGTTGTGGTTTTCATCTTCCCTTTAATCAAAACCCCAGCAAGCGGGCACATATTTGCAGCAGTATTCCTCGCAAAGGAAACCATGTCGGCAAAGTGGAGCGAATGCCTGATGTGTTTTAGATTCCCAGCAGCAAGTGCCTGCATCTCAGGTCCATGGAAAATGGGGCGATGTTTGCAGGCTTTGGCCCAAGTTCGTGGGCTCTGTTCAGCGGCTGGAGCTTCTCCTCAAGGACGGCACTCCGACAGCCCTCAGGACCGCGAGAGATGGGTGCTAATTGTGTTCTGGGAATTTCAAAAGCATATTTAGGATCCGTCTGCTGGAGTTACAGACAAAACAGCTTCCGTGGGAAACTCAAAAGTACTTCGTTAGGAGGTTGTGTCGGAAGGCCTTGTGCGGTGTTGCAGGGACACTGCGTTTGGGCGCTGCTAGAACATGCATTGCCAGCCTGTTTTGGAGTAGCGATTCGCGAACGGCGCAGTTTGGCTAAAGGTGTGATGGTATTATTTGTCGTAGCTGGTTAGGCAGGTTAGTAGTTTTCTGCGCACAGATTCATCATACGGACGGCGCCATTGATGTCCGCCCTGTTTTGCTTGTGATCAGCATACTGCTCGTGGAAGTTTGCAGCAGGGGCTCTCCGCCATAGTTCCGGCCGAACAACCGACATTGATTGCATGAGTTCTATCTCCGAATGAGGCGACAACTCGTTTCGTTTCGGCAAGACAGGGGCGATTCCGAGAAAAGCCTGTGCAGGAGCACGTACGTAAAGCCTAGGCAAGACCGCATGAGGTACCGCCGGAGACGGAGACCATGTTCCTATGTTGGGTTGCTTGTTTCATTACCTGACCTGAGTAGTGGCCCCCTTACTTGCAAAGCCACCCCCGACCCCGCCGTATTCGGGGTTTCAGTGACATTCACTTCCTCGATCCCTTTCCAAGTCCAGAGTCCTGTTAAATGGCAGCGCAAGCAGAGGACGCCCTCCCTCTTCGTGGGCTCTCAGGGTGACTATGCTGCATTCACGTGATTTACACGCTTCACCAGCGTCAGCTGCAGGTTGTCATGCCACTTCTAATTTCCGCATTCACGCACGTCCTGAGTTTCGGGGGTTATTCAGTTCCATGACCAGGACCTTCGACACGGAATTTGATGAATTATGTAACATTCTGTACATCGCTTTAAGTCTTAACCGGCCTTTGAACTTTGCTTCCCTTTGCCACTATCATTTGGTGCCTCTTCCGTCTGGGTTGATTGAGTGTTCGTGGAGGTGGTGGTCTTGGTGATGGTGGCGTGATGGTGGTGGCGGCGGCGGCGGTTGTGGGTTCCTGCTGCTGCTGTTGTGGCTTTTGCTGTTGTGTTGGGGCTGTGGCTGCTGTTGTTGACCTTGTTGTTGTTGTTGCTGTTGCTGCTGTTGTTGTTGTCGTTGTCGTTGTTGTTGTTGTTGCTGGCCCTGACTTGAAGAATGAGCCTGCATCACACGGCAGTAGTACACTAGGTTTGAGACCAGGTGCCGTTGATGCTGTGCGACGACGACGACGAGTACTGACCACTACTAACTACTGCTACTGCTACTACTACTACTCCTACTCCTGCTGCTGCTCCTCCTCCTCCTACTACTACTACTACTGCTACTACTACTACTTCTGCTTCTACTTCTACTTCTACAACAGCAACAACTACTACTACTACTACCACTACTACTACTACTACTACTGCTACTACTACCACCACAACTACTGCTACTGCTACCGCTAGTCCTAGTACTACTGCCACTGCTACTGCTACTACTACTACTACTACTACGACTACTACTACCACCACTCCTACTCCTACTCCTACTCCTACTCCTACTACTCCTCCTACTCCTACTCCTACTCCTACTCCTACAACAACTACTGCTACTACTGCTGCTGCTGCTGCTACTACTACTACTACTGCTACTACTACTGCCACTGCTACTGCTACTACTACCACTCCTACTACTGCTACTACCACTACTACTACTACTACTACTACTACTACTACTACTACTGCTACTACTGCTACTGCTACTGCTACTACTACTACTACTACCACTACTACTACTGCTACTACTACTACTACTAGACACTACTACTACTACTACTACTACTACTACTACTACTACTTCTACTAGTACTGGTACTAGTACTAGTACTAGTACTAGTACTACTGCTACTGCTACTGCTACTGCTACTACTATTACTACTACTACTGCTGCTACTGCTGCTGCTACTGCTACGACGAATACCACCGCCGCTACAATTAGGACTACGGCAACTACCGCTACCACGGTCGGCTTTGTTATTTGCTTGCTGTTGCTGCTGTTCTTGCGCCATCATCAGAACCATCAGTTTCAACTGCGGCTGCTATTGCTAATCCAATGTCACACACAGGCTCTAGCAGTGGTTAGTATGCTGCTCTCGAGCGATTTCTGAGGCAACTTGGGACCTCCTGATGCAGATGTGGCGCGACCTCAGCCCTCCAGCCCCTGTGTGCCAGACCAGGGGCGCATCTTCCTGAAGCACAACGGATTGCACATGCTCCTCGCTTCTATGGCTGCTTCAGGATTCAAGGTTCTGGCTCGTGTGTCCCGCCTTCTTTTGCACCGCTGGGCCTGTGCTTCAGCTGCGAGGTTCTTGGCCGTAACTGCGCGGAATTTTGCGTGGGCCGTCAGCAGAATGTAGTTGCTAGCTAGAAATGTAAGGAGTTTCATCTTGATTCTACTGCATGTCTGGTAGTGCATTGCGAATTTTCTCGTAAATGAAACAGCTCAGTAGGTGTTTCGAAAGCCTGTCTTTTCGGAGCGGGAAAGCTGGCACAATGGTTATTTCTGGATCAGAGCTAGTTGCAAATCCATGGCCACCACTGGCTTTCAGACCCGGCAAGTCCGAACCAGCCTCGAAGGATCTTGGAGATTGATCGCACGCACCCCATTGGCAAGGCAGCTCTAAGCGGTATCAAGGACTCATACAGGGGTCGGTTCTGCACTCGTGAGATGGCGACTGGCATGCACAATACTCATTGCCGTGATTGAAGATCGACATGGGACGTAATCACCAAGCCGGCTCCCGGCATTCGGCTACACACCATTCTGAAATTGGGGGATCCTTGTTTGATTACGATCCCTGGCTCAGGACATCACCACCGAGAGCGCCCTGACCGCCATCCTTGACATGGAGGACTCGGTCTCCGCTGTTGATGCCGAGGACAAGTGCAAGATTTACAGCCACTGGGCAACGTAAAGCTCTCACACACACACACACACTTAGCTTGAACCTCTTGGTCCAAATGTCGGTCGGAACTGTGATCATTTCATTTGGATCAATGTCTAGATTTACTGACATGCTGCTGTTTACTTTGTAAGGACCAATCCAGCTGTGCATAATAGCACACAAGAACTGGTCTGCAGGTACGTGGTTCTGGCGTCCCAGAACCATATCAGTCACTCTGAAGAGCCTCTTTGTTAGATGCCCCCTCTTCAGGTGTGGGGCATCCCCGTGCAGCACACTAGCAGATTACTTAGCCTTTTGTTACAGGGAAGACACACACGCACACACACACACACACCTTGCCGGGGGGAGACATCTGCATTGGACCGATCAGCGCTATTCCGTCTCTCTACATGGAGGCGTAACACTGTCTGAGGCTGGTGCATGATAACTTTTGATCTTGACGAAAGCACATGCTGCACCAAGCTTGACGCTCTCAAAAGTTACAATGCAATCAGGTGATGAAAGTGATGATGAAATGATCAGCGCTACCCCGTCTCCCCTACATGGAGGGGGCAGCGCTGGCTGAGGCATATAGTGATGAATTGAACAAGATTTTTGAAAGTTTCAATCATTCAGAGATTGTCAGGTATTTTCGGTCCGACCATCTTCAGTCATTTAATTTCAAAGGGTGCTCGGATCCTCTCAAGGGCCTGAATTTCACGAGGGCTCTCAAGTTGCGAAGTCATCTTTCATTTCCTGAATTTTCAAGCGAGTATCTTCAAAGGGGCATGAGGCACTTGCTAGATACCTGATGAAGATGGGGAGCTGTTGCACTTCGACAAGAACGAACAGAACTCAAAACAAAACCAGAACGGAGAACAGAACAACTCAACAAAATTGTCATCAATAGTTTCAGAGTTTCATCATCTTGTCGTCGCTCATATTTCAGTGAAGTCACGAGCTTCGGACATTATCTGTGAAGTCAGTTTCGTGGAGGATCCCTCCACCCAGCTCACGCCCACAGGGGAAGGCGATACTGAAACACTTAGCTTGAACCTCTTGGTCCAAATGTCGGTCGGAACTGTGACCATCTCATTTGGATCAATGTCTAGATTTACTGACATGCTGCTGTTTACTTTGTAAGGACCAATCCAGCTGTGCATAATCGCACACAAGAGCTGGTCTGCAGATACCTGGTTCTGGCGTCCCAGAACCATATCAGTCACTCTGAAGAGCCTCTTTGTTAGATGCCCCCTCTTCAGGTGTGGGGCATCCCCGTGCAGCACACTAGCAGATTACTTAGCCTTTTGTTGCAGGGATGACACACACGCACGCACGCATGCACCGGAGCACAATCGGTTTCTCTCCGTGTTCACGCAATCTCTTCTGCATTTTGGGGGCAGCTGCCCTGTCTTGTCACCCATGCAGCAGTCTCAGTTTGTCTTTGGCGCGCACGGGCAGGATGACACCCAAATTGCTGCTACACTGTTGTTTATATATGCATATGTAAACACACTGGCCTTCAATCAAACAAACAAACACGCCTAGACGCACGCGCACACATATGATCCCGGTTCGGCCGACCCCCCCCTCCCCCCCAACGGTTCCTCCCTACCCCCGTCCCTGTGGTGTGGTGTGGTGGTGGGTTGCTTCCCCCCTCCCTGTGGTGTGGT
This sequence comes from Symbiodinium sp. clade A Y106, assembly GCA_003297005.1. Taxonomy (NCBI): domain Eukaryota; class Dinophyceae; order Suessiales; family Symbiodiniaceae; genus Symbiodinium; species Symbiodinium sp. clade A. The sequence continues at coordinate 28,900 of BGNK01003442.1, read as the reverse complement.
GTGGTCCGAGGGTGGGTCTGCTTGGTGTGGTTCCCCCTATGGAATGGTGTGTGTCCGGGTTTCCTTGCGGTGATTCCCCCCTGCGTTTTTGGGTCTGCTTTGGATGTTTGGTATACTCATCCCTGTGATGATAATGATGATGATGGGAAGGTTGATCACCATCATCATCATCAAGAAACTCAAAGCATCTGAAGGTTTCTTTGGTTGGTCGTCGGGTGTCTTCTGCCCACATGCCTGGTGATTATCGCTTTATTGATCATAGGGCCACTATCTTCGTGACAGTTGTCGCTTTGGGGGCAATTGCCATATGTCAATGTAAGGTTGCAATGGGCCAACTGTCAAAGGGATCGGGCTTGTCAGGGAATGCAATCCTCGTGACAGTTGCCTTGTTTATTCTGTGTCCACAGTCATCAGGATCGGGTGTGTTTGGGACGCGATCCTCGTTACAATTGACGGCGTTGGCGGCCTCACGTGTGATCATGGTTGTAATCGGGCGGTTCGGTCGATACCGATACGTATGCGGTGTTTAGCGGTATATGTATTGCCAGTATTGCGGAGTTTCGGTTCGGTTCGGTAGCGATACACCATACCGAATACCCACCAGACCAGCCATACCAGCCCACCAGCCACACCAGCCACACCACCATTCTCCTGCCACCACCTCCAGCCACCGGCCTCCAGTGACCTGCCTCCAGCCACCTGCCTCCAGCCACTTGCCTACAGTCTAGATAGCTCCAGCCACCTACTTCCAGCCACCTGCCTCCAGCCCTCCACCTCCAGCCACCTGCATCCAGTCATCCGCCTCCAGCCTCCAACCACCTGCCTCCAGCCACCTGCCTCCACCTGCCTGCAGCCAGCTTCCTCCAGCCACCCACCTCCATCCCACCTCCAGCCACTTGCCTCGCTCCAGCCACCTGCCTCCAGCCAGCACCTCCAGCCACCCATCACCACCTGCCTCCAGCGGCCTGCCTCCCAGCCGCGTACCTCCAGCCACCTGCCTCCATCCACCTGCCTTCAGCCTGCTGCCTCCAGCCACCTCGCTCCAGCCATCCAGCGTCTTCTTGTTGGGGTGGCTGGCTGGTGGCCGGAGGGATGGTGGCCGGAGGGTGGCTCTAGAGGTGGTGCTGGTAGCTGGCTGGAGCACCGAAGCCTGGTGGCTGCTGTTTGGGGTGGTGGCTGGAGGGCGGTGTGGGTGGTGTGGCTGGTTGTGGGATGTTGCGATAATCTGCGGGTACGGACCGGTTCGATCGGTTCGGTACGTGGCCACAGAATCAGCGATACAAACGGTTCGGTTAGCGGTGCACCGCGGTATGCAATAAAAGTATTGTTGAAACAGCCATGGAGTGAAGCGTGCCGAAAACCTGTGTACTGTCATGCGGATCGGGCGTCTTTGGGATGCGATCCTCGTGACAGATGACAGTTTGGGGCCCTCATGTGCAAAAAGTGTGCGTAGCCACACAGATTCGGCTTGGGGAGTGGGTGTGGGGAGGGGGGGGGAGATACCATTGGGGAGGGAGGGTCGGCGAACCGAGAACCGGGATCACATGTATATATGTATATATATATACACACGCACACATTCATCCATCATGTGTCAAGTGGAGAATGTTGTCGGCTGATCTCTCAGGCACATTGGCCTGGTGCCATCGTATATAGTATAGTGACGTGGTTGATTAGACTTGCCAAGGACCTATCGACGCACAGCGACAAACGTAGGTTTTTTAGCACGGCTTAGCTCCAAGCACTTACGACAGATTGTTCAGCCCTGATTCCCTGAACCGTTAATCGCAGAAAGCCTGGTTCCTTTGCCCCTTGCATGTTTCCTTACGGAACAACAGCAACATAAGCAACCTTTTCCAACACAGCCGCGGAACTCAATGCAGAGCCTCAGGCAACATTTGCGGCATTTTCCGCGGTGTGCTCGAGGCTCCTTTCGTCAAGGACACCTCGTGTGACGTGCTGGTCCCCGCTTCGTCAGAAGTTCCATGTTTACACATCCCTTTTGAGATATTGAGTGGCCGGGATTCTTGAGTTTGCTTTCGAAAAAGAGGACGGCAAAGCCTTGACGAGAAAGATGAACTACGATGTTTGGCACCTTGGCCGCACCGTGACACTATTTTTACTTGCTGAATCCCGTTCCCCAGGCCCCGGCCCTGTGATGGAGTGGTTGCCCGTCCTGTTGATGTTCAACCTCCTGGTAAGCCACATATTGCTTTTAGCTGTCATATGCTGTGTTGATTGCGTCGACAATGTGTCCTCAGGTTCCGAGATGCAAAGGGCAATGCCGCCAGACCTGTTCAGCAAGTTGGTGAAAGGGGCACAGGAGGTGTTAGGTATGCGAGTCCTTTTGATTGGCAAGGTTTTCAGTTTCCAGCTGGGTCGAGTGGGGCACTATCTTCCGGAAACCAAAATTGGTTTGCTTGCAGGAGTCCGTTGCAATCATCCACCGATGCTTCGATGCAGAAGTAGCTGCTGATGCCGTGCCAACGTGCAATGGTGTTTGGGATGGCGTGTAACCAGCGGCTGTGCTGTTCAATGCTGAAAAAGCTAGCTCTCGGCGTGCTAAACTTTTGCAAGCTTGCAGGCAGGCTGTTGGCGGGACAGGTGTGTAGTTCAGGATACGTGCCGCAGTCTCAGAGAATAAGAAGCCACTTTGGCAAGGAGGCTCCGTTGCAGATCGCCTGTCCAGGTTTGCACCATCCCTGGAAGAGCTTTAGCTCTCGTGCGAAACGTCGGCCACCACATGTGCCCAGACATGGGTTGAGATGTTTGCTGGTGGTGGAGTGAAGCAATTCCGTGCAGGAATCGGCTGCCTGATAATGAGGAGTATGGACGAAGGGTCAATCCTGTGTAATTGGATGTCCCGGGAGTCAGGTTCACAGATGCGGTGCTGACGTCGGATGGCAAGTTCGTCCCGGAAGGTGGGCCTGTGAAAGGTTGAAGATATAGGTTGAAGTTGCAGGGGTGGCGAGTGCATCCGTTTGCCCAATGGCATTCCTGATCTGTCACCCAGCAGTCTTTCGTTTGCATCCTTGAAATGCAGGCTTTTTGGACTGCTTGGTCACCACAGCGAGTGCTCTCCACGATTTGCGTGGCACCTCGCGTCTTATGAACAGCCGCGAAGGCCGGCATTACAGACCTCAATTGTACTCTGTACGGCGGTGGTGATACTGTAACTGCTGATGCTCAATCCTGGCAAATCCTCATGACATCGATGAGCCCTAACTATCGGCATGCGGTGGGAGTCCTGCTTCTTTCGGGAAGTCAGGTGCAGCCTCCGATATTGCAAATGCCGTGCTGAGCCATGCTGAGCCTACACTACAGTTATCGTGTAACCCCCTGACTATCCCCTGCGGCACCTCAAGTGTCTGGCAGGCTCAGTTTACATCGTGAAGCCTAAGCAGCATGGCCCAGAGGTGGCATGGCAGCAGGAGGGAGATGAAGGGGTGTGGAGTCGCAGATGCCGCAACCACTCGGGTCGCTGAAGGTCGGTGTCTTTTCCACAGACATCCAACTAGCGACATGGTATGGAAGACCAAGTTCATGAAGACACCAGAAGCTGCTACAAACGTCAAGTCTCGCAACCAGAGTGCACCATCCCGGAAAGATGGACACTTTTGAAATCACTCCGAGGAGATTGCGCTGACAAGCCGGCTGTTCGGCCGAGCGGAGGAATTCTTCGGTCTGCGCCGCAACACCATCAAGCTCCTCGTTTAAGTTTTTTGCGGCGGCTTTCCTGCTGGTCCTTGGTTTCTGCTGATGCATGAAGTTAGGTCGTTGTCTTGAAGTCAGGGTTCCGCTTGTTTCCACGGACACTCCTGCACTCAGATCTTAGCACGTGCCTTGCTTCCATGGCTAGTGGGGGGGGGGGGGNGGGGGGGGGGGGTCGGACCGAGCAGATGAACAAATCGTCATTTCGCTTGAGGCTCGCTTCCATCCACACTTCTCAACGTGAAGTCCCCCAGCCCCTGCATTGGCACATGCTGCCACGGAATTGTGCTTGTGTCGGAGAATAGGACAGAGCCGGCAAATCTTCAAAAAGCGGCTCCAAGCTTCGAAAGCTTGTAGCAAAGCCACAGAGGATGGGCATCATGGACGAGGAGCGCCGGACCAGCGCCAACTTGCGCGAATGCCTCCGGGCAGCGATGGAGCGGGTGACTCGGCAAGCAGAGAGTAGACTTCGGGCTTAAGATGACCAGAGGCCCCACGTCCCAAATCTCCAGGAGCTTTGCATTAGCTGGTCGATTCAGTCAATAGCACAGAACCATCGTGTCAATCTTATGAAGCTTGGAGAGATGCACCATCGTGTCGTGTGCTGTGGTCAGGCGCCGACAAGGCGGAGATGCATGACAGTCACGCAGTCAGAAAGTGAAAACTTCCTTGTCGTGCGATGGGAGCATCCGTGTCGTGAAGACCGTTGATTTCAGTGGCACTGAGCCGGAATCCATTTTTCTATTACTGTAGTTTCAAGCTCACAGCCCCGAACTTCCCAGACACTTTCTGCTTGCATGTCTTTTGTTTATCTGAAGAAGCTCCGTGTATTTCTGTGTGCATGTGTTTTGTATTTCTTTGTGCATGTGTTTTGTGTGTCTGTGTGTGTGTTTGTGGTGCGCCTCTGGGCCTGCCTCTGTACGAATGTCAGGCCTGATATGCCCAAGCTGTTACCCCCGGTCCGTCCCCGTTCTCATCATCGTCTTGGTCGCATTGCCAGGGTGACAATTGTGCGGTGGTAGTAGCCGTCATCGTCGTCACGTTGTTGTGGGAGTTATGGCGTGCCAGTCGGGCCAGTCATGCTCCATCGTAGAGGGGGTGCACATATTGGCCTCAAGGGCCTTGGGAGCCTTAGGCTCAGGGATTCTTTTGGAATGGTTCTGGGGCATTCAAAATGTAGAGCATAGGCATAGACAGGTGCTTTTCACAATGCTTAGTGGCTTAGTGTGCCCTCCAGTTCAACAGCTAATATTTGAGGGACAGGCTTGATCAGGCTTGTGCTACACTCTGCAGATCTGCTGAGCTTGTCGTGTGGCCCAGGTTATGGTTTCGATCTTTGGAACAAACTCTTCAATTAGACAGAGGGCACGCGTGGAAGTTTAAGTTGAGCCTGCGGGAGTTATTGCCCGTCCCTTTCAACACACATTCTCATCCAGCTGGCCGTGTAGCTGGATGTGGTATATACCTCATCCCCATACAGGACAGGTGCTTGCAGTTGTTCTTTGCAAAACACCTCAAACCCGCCCCTGCTCTGTAAAGAGAGGTGACGGCGAATTTGTCAGGATAATGTTCCCAGTGCCATCGGGCATCTCCACTTTCCACACATCACTTCAATCAGGAGCTAGCAAATGGCCAGCGGCATCGTGCTAGTGGATGGCCCATTTTGATCGGAAAGGGTTGGGATTCTGCAAAGTCCCTTGCCCGATTAGACCACTTCTTCAGTGCCCCGCTTGGTCATCCAAAATCTTTTTGGATAGATTGCCCCTGCTACGTCCCTGGAGCCACGACCGACCTCAGACCCCGACAAGGTGTTCTTCATCAACACGGGCTTTTTGGATCGCACAGGAGACGAGATCCATACATGCATGTTTGCTGGGCCGGTGGTGCGCAAGGGCGACATGAAGAAGCAGCTTCTTGGCTGCAGAAAGCTTTTGTTGTCAGCGCTGCCTCCATGTTTTACGATGCGTTCAGCTCAATGAAGAGGAGGTTGTGCGGCGAAATCTCCGTCAGCGAAGCACTACCAACAGGGTTTCCAAAAGCTGCAGCAGATTCGCGCGAAAGCAGAAGCAGAGCCGTAGCCGGAGTAGCAGTGTCGCCAGCACCAGCACTAGTAGCAGCAGCCGCCGCCGGTGCAGCAGCCGTAGTCGTAGCTGTTGTAGCAGGAGCAGCAGTAGCAGCTGCAGTAGCAGCAGTCGCAGCAGTCGCAGCAGTAGCAGTAGCAGAGGCATAGCGGTAGCAGTAGCAATAGCAGTAGGAGTAGGATTAGGAGTGGGAGTTGTTCTTGTAGCTGTAGTAGTAGTAGTAGTAGTAGCAGTAGTAGCGGTAGAAGCAGTAGTAGTAGTAGTACTAGTACTAGTAGTAGTAGTAGTAGTAGTGGTAGTGGTAGTGGTAGTGGTAGTGGTAGTGGTAGTAGTAGTAGTAGCAGTAGTAGTAGTAGTAGTAGTAGTAGTCCTGGTGGTGGTGGTGGTGCCGGTGGTGGTGGTGGCGGTGGTGGTTGCAGAAGTGGACCCCGTGGCCACCCGTCCCTAGACCGTCAAGTAAGTGATCTCAAGTGTCTCAGGAACTGGATTCAGTCCTATGAGGTCCGCAGCCACGGAAGCACTGTTGGGCAGAGCGGCAGGGTGTGGAATTTGGCTCGTTTCTTCGTCTCCGGCTTTGAGCGGCGTCTGAAGATAATATGCCAGTGTGATCCAGAATCTGTGAGCACGGCTAGGGTCCTTGCATGCGAAGATGGAGAAGATGATGATACTATTCTGACTAATTGATTGGGCTGAGTTTGATAGTGACTGGTGAGCTTCGTTGGCAGTTGCCGTAACTCCGCTCCCAGTGGTGTCGAGGCCGGCAATGTGGATGTGGGACTTCACTCCAATCTTCAGGGCCGCGCACAGAGCCTCGTTCGTCGAAGTTCGGATTGCTTCCATGCTAGACTGGACATGGAGTGGTCGATGTAAGACTCTTAAGGCTTCTGCCATGCGTTTAGATTCGGATGTACAGGTCCGAAGAATGAATATCATTCGTATAGCACCTCCTTAGCCCAACAATAAAGTTACACAGTGGAAGCTTGTACCCTTGAACCTTGGGATGAACACGGTTCTCTCAGCAGTTGGTGGTTTTTTGAGGAGGCACAACTATGGCTGGCATGTGCCACATGTTGGTTTGCACGCATGTCACCCGGAGGCCGTTACTTACCCAGCACACCAGAAGGAGGTGTTCCTCTCTTTTTTGCTGCTTCTCGCTCTCTCTCTCTCTCTCTCGCTCTCTCTCTCTCTCCCTCCCTCTCTCCCGCTCGCTCTCGGCCTGTCCAAATCTCTGCATCTCATACATACGTGTGCGTTTACATGTGCGTTCGTGAGCTTGTTCGTGTATTTTTTGAATTTTTGCACTATGGCACTATGACATCTAGGAAACGTTGCAAGTAGGATTTCGTGGATGGATCTTCATCATACATACATGTATATATATATATGTATACATAGATGCATGCACGTTGTTTTGTGAATGGTCTGGATGTATGGTCATATATGGTAAACTAAGCGCATGCATCATGTGTCTGTGCTGTATACACTGTAGCCCACTTCTTGTGTCTATCTATCTGCCTAAGAAGTAGGATGGTGTTTCCATGTTTGTGCAATGATGGGCTGGGTAGGGGATGGTAGGGGGAGGAGACGAAGCAGAGAGAGAGAGAGAGAGTCCCGGCCGCACCACGTTTCAGTGGGTTCGTGTCACACTGCCCGAAAGATCCAGTGCACGGGGGCGGTTTGGATTGCTCTCTGGCTGCTTGCAAGCGAGAGAGAGAGAGAGAGAGAGCCCCATAACAAATGGGGGGCCCATGCGGCTGAGAGGCTTGACACGCCTCTCAAGCCCTGCAGAAGAAGAGAGAATATTCATAATAATGAGAAGAACAATGTACATATATATATATATCAGAGATCCAGACACCTTCACATGTAGACATGCGTAGCATGATAACTGGGAACAACTTCTACCAGTCACACATGACATGCAGAACACGGTTTACAGGCCGAGCTGTGGTTGTAGATGTCAAGGGACAATTCGGCATAACCTGTGCTGAAGACGACCTAGACGTGACATGCCTTGACTTCACTCTTCATTGGCACACTTGTCAAAATAGTCGTCGTCTCAGAGGCAGGCGGCCTTCTCCTGAGACGTAAGCATGTGCAGAACTCGTGGTGTGGCACCCCTGTGCTGTTCCACATGACCTGTTTCTCGCTGCATCCAAGCTTCGTCACCACTCACACATGAATGGTCTTCGTTTGTTTGCACAGTACTTGTAACTTGTGCAAGCACACCTGAGCCCATCAGTGGCTCATCCATCCTGTGAGTTCATCTATCTACGAATCGGACAGGTCTTCAGTTCTTCCATCCCCTCTCCTCTCTTCTCGGAACTAGTAACTAGTCTTGCAGTGAGGATCGGCAAGGGCATGTGGGCCAAGCCGGACAGCATGAAGGACGAGTTGCGTGGGTTTCTTCGCCCCCGGTGTCTAGACCCTATAGTAGAAGCACACGGCATTAGTGACGCATGCGAACTGTCTTCCGCAGCGCTGCTGACTGCCCAAATGCAGAAGGTACGAAGTTGCGTAGCGCTTGCGCTATCCACTATCATAAGCTCTGCTCCCAAGTACAAGTAACAAGTGGATACAAGTGGCATGTGTGCTACAGGATCTTTACGCGAGGCCTGCCAACTAGTAGAGGTCGGCACGCTTTGAACCAATCAGAAGTGCACCGCATTGGGCCCTCAATCGAGCTTCCAGTGAAGATGAACCCAACGATGCGTACAGACTCGTACCCACCCAGGACCGGCAACCCCGAAAGAACTTAACCTCGGAGAGCTTCTGAGTCTGTAGAACTGAGGTGCGCTCCCTGGACTCAATGGGGGGTTTCCCGAAATCGGGGGCACCATATTAGGGGTCCGAAGAAAGATATTATTGTGTAGGGTTCACACCAGGACGTCCAATTTTCGGAGAACAGTCTGCGCAGCTTAGACCTTTGTAGCAGGCTCCCAGAGGAAGCAATAATCTGCTCCGCTCACTTCCTGAAAGACCGGCTACAGCCGCGTTGAAATCGTCGAAGCAGAGATACACGCGGATAACAAGCTCGAACACAAGAGCCGAGAAGCCTCGATTCAGCGAAGCGCTTGCCCGGACGCCCCGCAGAAGGCATTAGAATGCCGGAGCCTTTCGGCTAACTCGACACCTTGACGAAGCCAAAAGCCCTATAGGCACAACCCTGCCGTGATCTGGTGTCTAAAGAGTGCTCCTCTCTATTCGAGGACATGCTGCAAGGTAAGATTTCGGAGCTCATGGCCGGGGCAAGCACGGCGTGGGTACCGTCGCCGGCAGCTGCGACCCTTCACAGTGGCTTGGCCTGGCGGTTGGTCGACTGGTGCCCTGTGTCCGATCTGTGTTGGAATGTCAGGGTTTGTGTAGGGCTTCGATCCCTTGGATTTACGGGGTGGGCCTCCATCCTCTCCATATACATCCAGTGCAAAGTCAGACCATGCTCTCAATTGAACCGACGACGCCTATAGGATCTCGATCATGTTTCGCCTCCGCAGGCATTCACTACCACCACGTGGACGTGCCAGAGCGCCAAATGCAGCTGGCGATGCGACCAGCGGCGAAGATTGATCCTCGCCTGTTATTCTCTTTGAGCCTCCACTGACCCGGTGCTTCCGACTTGCCATCATCATCGACACAAAGGAAGGTTTGTAGTGGGGTAGTCCTTGCCAGAGCGCCTGGCTGAGGAGATGTTGCTCGAGCCCCCCTTGCTGCCCGCCAAGCTCTCGAAGGAGGAAATCGCCCACGAGCTGAAGGAGTGCTGTCGCGACGGCCGGCGCTTTCGAGCCGCGGGTCCTTCCCTGTAGTGCTTTGTAGCCATCCCGGAGCCCGGGACCCACCCCCCTTCGGCCCAAGAACAGCGATATCCGATCTTGCTTACTTGGAGTGACAGGGTTCACCCACTGCATGTTAAAATCGGAAGAGTGCCTTCGCTCTGCTGGGGCAACTGATGTCAATTCAGTAAAGTGCCGAAACACGGTGTTGGTCCAGATCAATCAAGATCCCTTCCATTCGGGCGGCCGTCTCCTGAACGGAGATGGCCCGCATCAAATGATCACACACCGTTGCAGATAGGATTCAATCCACCGATGCCATGAAACTCACCACAAGCTGCGTGATGGCGCGTGTCAAGGTTGTTGCTTCGGGTGGGTCTTGCGGGCGGAGGGTGTCATGTACGTATTACAAAGTCATTGTGTATGCATACGCACATGCACGTAGGAATGGATGTACGTACCTAGGTATGTATGTATGTATGTATGATGCAGGGCTGCCACACCCCCCCNCCCGGGACCCGAGAGCATATATGTAGGCCGGTCTGTCCAGGTAGGTATGTATGCATGCATGTTGGTATGTATGTGCGCATAGGTGTTAGCGCTTCAGATTGCCTGAGCTTGAAGGAGAATGCTCAGAGTATTTTGGGCTACGTTGTGCGCTGGATCGACTTGGGCATCGGCTGCTCCAAAGTGCCGGACCTTTCGAATGTCGGCCCTCAGTGACGGTGTGGTGTGTGGCATGTGCAGAAGTCGGTCAGGATGAGTAGGCTTGGTCAAGCCGCAGGTGGGACTCATGGAGGATCGGGCCACCCTGCGCATCTCTTCCCAATTGTTGGCAAATTGGAAGCTCGGCCGCAGGAGAAGCTTCACAGAAGCTGCAAATCGACGAATCTGCCACAGCAGTTTGAGACCAAATTGCAGACGCGGACCATGTGATGGTTGTCTGAACCTTTTGGGGCACGTGCTTCCTTTCCATCAGCCGGAGTTCCCTCTTCAAAGCGGTCCGAAGAAGCCCCTCCCCGAGGTTGCAGCACGATCTAGTTTCGGAGGACCAGGTGCGTGATGTGTTTTTGGCCTCTTGGCCGGCAATGGCCTTGTGACCGCCATGCTTCATGATTCAGACTGGGTCCTCCTGTAACATGGTTTTTGAATTATGCTTGCACTCACCGTCACCAATCAATCGCAGAGTCGATCGGTTCAGCTCGCATCGCACTATTCCCGATTCCTGACGACTTCTGCGGCTGCTAATGCGACTACTGCTGCTGCTATTACCACTACCACTACCATTGCCACTACTACTACCGCCACGACGACGACGACTACTATACTGACTACTACTACTACTACCACCACTACTACTACTACTACCACTACCACTACCACTACCACTACGACGACTACTACTACTACTACTGTTTTCGGCTCGAGAAAAGAGTGAGGAAAGAGCCACACGTGAGCACTCACTATGGGAGTGTGCACTGCGGTGGACAGCCTCTCTGTGTTTCGGGGGTGGGGGATATAGCCATACCGAACTGGTTCGAAAAATCGTTGTCATGTCGGGTGAGCGGGCTGAAGAGCAGGTCCTGCTACCCCAAGTCGGTGGTGTGCCAACAGGTGATGGTGCAACACCCGATGCTCACCGCGTGCTTCCGGCTCCATCTGCTCCGGGATTTAGTGGGGTTGCTTCTCATCAAGGGATTCTTGAAAGCAGGGGACGTAGCGAGAGGAAGAGCCTGGTGAATCGTGAAGACGGTAGGTTGAGGGAGAGAAGCCGACGGCATGAGAGACCTTCCAAGACCTCCGAACTTAGAAGGCCCCTTTTGGAAACTGAACCCAAGAAGCCTCGGCTCGAAACTACTTCCGAAGATGAGCTGATGGGTGCCAAGAGCAAGGGAACTTCTGCTGCAGAACTCTTTCGTCAAGAGCGTGGTGATCGTAGGGAGAAACATAGACTTCCACCGGACAGCAAGGCAGATTTAATGATCTTACTTAAGCAGACCGTGATGAGTCAGATGAAGACGTTCTCTCTCAAGCAGATGCAAGACAGCTGAATCCGGCTGGAATGGGTCCGTATCATCCTGACTACAATGCAGACCATAGAACTGAAGAACATATGCATGAAGGCCCATCCTTGCACCAACCCCAAGACAAGGGGCCCCGACAACTCCGCTTGACCAACTAGTGAGTCGACCACATGCCCCACCCCCTCCATGGATTACAGACCTCCTTGACTCCATGGCGAACCTGCATGCCAAGAAAGATCGCACCCACCAAGACGTTCTAGAGTGGGGTGAGAAATTCGTGGGTCATTCGGTGAGACTTGAGACTTTGGAAGCGAGGTAGTGCGTCGTCCCGCATTGAGGTGCTTGAAAAACAGGTTATGGAGCTTCAGTCAGTCCAACCCCGCTCACCGACACCGACACCGTCTTGTGGTCGTAGCCCCCGTCATTCCCCTAGGAGCCCGAGATCCCCGCATTTTGCTGCGGGTCCCGAACCGAACTATATGAGGAAGTAGATGACCTGCAGATTGTGATTGGAGGTTGGCAAGATGCCGGCAAAAGTGACGCATGCAAACTGCTTCACGGAGATGTGGGCTCCTGCAACTAGGACCAAATCACGGTCACCCTCGCCTTCCGGATCCCCAAGCCCACATTTCAGCATTGAGGGCCTTTCAGATGAAGATCATTGGAGCTCTCAAGAACAATAAACCTTCAAGAGTGGCATTCAAGGGCAGAACCAGGCTAGGCTGTGGGCAACCAAGAATAAAAGCCCGGAGGAAAGGGCGCGGGTCAGAGCATGCATGTTCACGAAGATCTTTTTTCAAAGTTTACCCCCTCTTGAGGGACGTAGGATTCCTGAACCCGAGATCGTGTGGCAAGGTCGTGTTTTCATTGGGGATGTTCAAGTCCTGTTCCACATGGACAAAAGGGATTCCGAACATGGGGATTGCTTCCTCCCTGACAATAAAGGGAATCATATGGAGTGGTATATCAGCGCAAAGGCGTTCCACAATGCCACGGGGAGAGAACCATGCTCCCTCCAGGAATGCTACGCAGCACATGGAGGAAGCACAACACGATCCTGAAATAAAGGATCAGTGCAGTTTCACACAGCAAGCTGGAACGTGCAAGGAAAGTCGTTACAGGACTTTTGGGATAAGCTCAGCCTTGACGGCATTAATTGCATTGGACTTCAAGAATTAGGTGGTCTTAAAGATCAACATGAACCGTGGAAACTCCATCATATAAAGCTTGATAGTGCCTGCAGTTTCTTTACCTCGCGACCGGAGAAGGTTCATCATGCGGTGGCGATAGGACTCCCAGCAGCCATGTTGCCCTTTGTAGTGGAGGTCAGACTCTTTGCCGTAGGCATGGGGATACTAGTCCACAAAGACTCAGCGAAACGCTTTTTCGTTACGGGGCACTTACCACACGGGCAAAGAGAAGACTGTGAAGGCTGTGTGGACATGTGGCTGCAGTTTCAGCAGGAGCTAGACACGTTCCTGCACCGTAGAAGACTGCATGACTCCTTAATTATATGCATGGATGCAAAAAATGAATTATAGGTGCAACGGAACGCACCATGAGTGCAAATGCATGCGATGAACGAGCGTCGATCTCCAACATTCTAATTAAATCACATGGGCCAGAGTTCTGGGCTCCCGACGGCTATACATGCATGGTCTAACACTCGGGGCTCCGCTAGTAGGATTGACTACGTGATGTCTTCTCAACCCCTGGTTTCCGAGTCGTACTTTAGAGTGGTGCCGGATTCGGACGTCCTGTTAGGGCCTGACCATAGGATGTGGTAAATGGATTACCGACTCCACTAAAGCCGCGGCGAACTGCGAAGCATTAGCAGATCGCCTTGACCTGACCTATGGCTGCGTCAATGCTTGCCCAGGCGTCCCAATCATCGTGCTTTATAGGGGGACCTCCTGTAGGTACAAAGACTCACCCGAAATCAGATCTCTAATTCAGGAGCGAAGAAGAGCAACTGGAGCACAGGCTGGGAAACTTGCCAAACAAGTTGTTCAGCTGAAGGCAGTAGCGAAACAACATTGGATGACTGAGCTACTGGATAGAGGAGCTTCTGGTGACTACAGAGCCATCTCCTTCATTAACGCCGTCAAAGCTCCCTTGTGACACACTGTAATTGTCTCACTAGGGCGGGTGGAAGAGTCAAGGCTATCACGGAACTTAAGCGCCACTTCCGTTTCAAGTTTACCTCACCCAATCCTCGACCCCCCGTGACCAAGCCCTACAATCCTGGAGGGAAGCAGTTGGTCCCGTGATTGCGCCGCGACTGATCACTGAGGAAGAGATAGTGGAAATACTCGCGACATGCAAGCGAGGTAAGTCATCCGGATCAGACGGCATCCCCTACGAATTCTTGCAAATTGCCATGCAAACCTCCCTGAGAGCCCATATATCTGAGTATTTCAATGACATTCTCGTTGGGTCCATCAGTGTGCCTCAATTGTGGTTGGAATAGGCTTACCTTCATACCTAAAACTGTGTCGCCCCACTGCCCGAAAGACTTGCGCCCCATCGTCCTGTCATCGGTACCAGGCAAGGTTTTCACAAAGATTCTGCTGTATCGTCTGCGCGCCCACTTCCCGTCAATACGAGCTGGACAGTTGAGCAGTGTTCCGGGTGCACAAACCCTCGAGGGCTCCTGCGCACTGTTGACTTCTATCTGGAGGATCTAGTTGACAGATGAGAAGGAGACTTGGTTGATATCACATGCCGATGTGATACCAATCAAACTTTTCAACATCCTTTTCGCTGATGACTTGATTCCGCTGGCGTGCAGCTTCCGTCAACTTCAACACATGCTGCTGCAGGTCCAGGCTTGCTTAGCGGCCGTAGGGCTGACGTTGTGTTTAGCTAAATGTAAGATCCCTGCCGCACCCTTTGTTGCCCCCGAGCCCATTGTCATTGATGGTCAGACCTTGCCCCAGGTTGAGTCCTTCACCTTTCTTGGAGTCCTCATCGGGTTTCACTTGCCGTGTCAAGCTGTCCTTAATGCGAGACTAGCGCAAGCTACAAACGCCTTTTGGGGGCGTTTCAAACTACTTAAACGCTCCGTAGGCTCAATTAAATAGAAATTTCACTTGCTGAATTCATACGTGACCTCGAAATGGAGGTGGATGAGTGCCAGTGTGCGACCCATCAATGCTGTTCAGAAATCACTGAGGATTCTCCACACATCCTTTTTGGGTGCGCTGTGTAGATACTCATCAGACCCATTCACTCCGCCGAAATTCAATTGGGTAGTGCGTGCCGCTGACTGCAATCTGTGGCTGCGACGCAATCGATATCTGTACTGCTGCAGAGACTGAAATTTGTGACGTTTCAGTGCTGGAGCTTGTGATGTTTCAGTGCTGGAGCTGAAATGAGAAGCCAGAAGATGCGGAGCCGGTTCGTCCCCCCTGCGTTGGCGCGCAACAAAGTGATAAGCTTACATGTTGCAGTATCTCCGAGAATGCTTCAATACGGGGACTTCCCCGACCAGTCACATGGCGGAACAGACGCATACGTGCGACGTGCATTTGCCTGGCGTGCATCACCTTTGCTCTGTGCTAGCCTGTGCATCTCTGAAAGAATCTCTGAAAAGAAAAGGCTGGACACTCTGGACGCAGCAACTTCTACTGGCCGGGATGACAGCCTCATCACCTTTTGCTGGAATGCTGCCTTGGCGACTGCAATTCTGCAGCCTGGATAGGATCTGAATGGCGCGCAAATATACAGACCGCTGACTCGCGTTAGCCGATGTGTTGATGACATAGTCATGCTCTGAGGTGCCAAAGACACGTGTGAGAACAGATTTCAAGAACCAATTTTCCTGGTTGTGTCGGCACTGACGACAAGAGCACATTCCTGGTGGATTCCTATCTGGTTTACAAGCTGACTGGATGGTTTTTTGCATAGGCAAAGATGGATGGCAAGAAGGAAATGGACACCCTTGTTGCATGACTGGTGCTCGACGCCGTGAAAATATGGATGCAAAGACTGGCAGACAAAACAACATAAAAAAGTGGAAATCCGTGCCAAACCCAAACCTGAATTTTGCGAATTAGACGCTAATTCCCCCAAATCGCAAAACGGCAGAGGCAGGGCACGGCAGGGCAGGATGCCAGGCGGCCAGAGCCAGGGGCGAGGGCAGGGCCAGGGCAGGCCAGAGGGCAAGGCAGGGCAGGGCAGGGCCAGGGCACCCAAACCTGAATCTTGCGAATTAGACGCTAATTCGCCCAAATCGCAGAACCCAGAGCAGGACCAGCCGGACCGGCGCTAATTCGCGCAAATCCGCAAACGAGGCCTCCAAACCACAGGCCCGGGGACCGAGCGGACCGAGCCCACGGATCTTGATCATGGCCGAATCAAGACTCTTGCTCGCCCCATCTCGCTAACCAGTCCATGGCTTACAGGCTCCAGGCTCCAGCCTGCGGCCAAAACTCTAGCCCTCCACCCCTTTTTGCGGATTTGAGCGAATTAGCGTCTAATTCGCAAGATAAGATATGGGTGCCACCCACCCCGTCCCAGCCCCGGGGGCTCGCGGCCTCGCCCTCCACCCCTCCAGTCCTGCGTATTCTGCCGTGTCGACCTGAGCCTCCAGTTTTGTTCTCTGCCGCACCGACCCTCCGGCCTTCCCCAACCCTCCGCCAGCCCTCCAGCTCCACACACATCCTCCGCATGTTTTAAAAAATGGCCGGGCCGACCACGCCCTTCACAGAGGTAGTATGAGGTATCTGTTTAATCTATTNCTTCCCCAACCCTCCGCCAGCCCTCCAGCTCCACACACATCCTCCGCATGTTTTAAAAAATGGCCGGGCCGACCACGCCCTTCACAGAGGTAGTATGAGGTATCTGTTTAATCTATTTTTATGTCCGCATATTTAAAAGCGTCGCCGTACTACTACTCTTGCTACGACTTCTACCACTACTTCTACCACTACTTCTACCACTACCACTACTACTACTACTACTACTCCTACTCCTGCTCCTGCTCCTGCTCCTACTCCTCCTCCTCCTACTCCTACTCCTGCTCCTACTCCTACTGCTACTCCTACACCTCCTCCTCCACCTCCTCCTACTACTATTACTACTAATTACTACTACTACTGCTGCTACTACTACTACTACCACTACTACTACTACTACTGCTGCTGCTACTACTACTACTACTACTAGTACTACTACTAGTGCTAGTACTGGTATTAGTACTACTACTACTACTACTACGACTACCATTCCTACCACTCTTACTTACCACTCCTTATACTACGCCACTCCTACTACTATGACTATGACCATCACTCCTACTCCTACTCCTCAGGCTACTTCTGCTCCTGCTCCTGTTCCTCCTCCTCCGCCCACTACTCCTGCTGCTGCTACTACTACTACCACCACCACTAACAGGACTACTAACAGGTGCCACCGAGAGTTCGTTTCCAGGACAGCCGTTGGTGTCTAAGGACATGGCAAAGTTGGTCGATCAGCAAAATGCACGCGAACCCGGCTACATCCCCATGTCTCTGAACCCCGAGCACAGCCCGGCCTTCCAGGCCCCGACCTGATCTGCCTCCGTAACCTCGGAGTTCCTATGAAATTGACCCCTTCATTCTCACCAATTCAGGGTTGAGCCATCGCTACTAGCTCTCTTTGCATTGGCGAGGAAGCAGTGCCGAATCCACAAGCCTGGAGACTCTCGAAACTTGTTGAACAACGTGTCGAGGCAGCCATGAAGCTGGTATTGGAGGGAAGGAAAGCGCCAAATGGCTACACAGAGTCGCTGGGCAAAGACTCACAGCATGCCATAGCATCACATTCTCAGTTTCGGGCATGCTTCTCAGTCTCATTCTACCTCACGAGATCCGAGCCAAGTGGCTCTGCACATACCAGCGCAGCATGCGCTCTCCCTCAGAGTAGCTGATTCTTGCTCTTCAGGTACACTTTGCACGAGGCCCGGCGTTCGGTGAAAGAGCAGTTCGGTGGTCGCTCGAGGCTGTGAGAAACTCTGTCGATCACTGCAGCGGCAGGAAAGGCCGAGCTTAATATCCAGCCACTGGCCACAGATGCACCCGACTGCCACAGCTCAGCTGGCACAACACCAGACAAACAGATGGCTTGCACAGTCTGGCCGTACGGACCTGGAAAGTGTTCGACCGCATAAGACTTTAAAACCCCCTGCTGGGAGTTGCATGCAGGCAGCAGGGTGCGCAGCCATCTTTTTTTATTACGAATAAAATCAAAGAAGCACAAATTATGGGATATTAGCCGGCCTGTGCTCCTTCCCATGGAAACGGCTGTTAACTGACGCAATGTAAAGCATCATGCTGCTCTATCACTGAACTACTGTCGTTTGAAGTTCCGCACGAAATTTCTGAGATGGATCATCATGCCGGCGAAGGATCCCTTTGATATACGATTTCAAGACCAACTTGGACACCGCTGGGTATGAACCGGTGGGGCGGGATTTGGCGCTTCAGCTCAGTAGCTAAAATTTGAGCTCTTGACATAGAGGGAAAGCCCTAAATTGCAAACCCAGACGTTGATGCCTGCCACGCGCGTGCACAGAGAGCCGAGTCTTTGCCCGATTGGTTTGGGTAGGCGGGCAGAGTTTTGACATGTTTTGTTTCAGAGTCCACAGGAGCCTGACCCCAGTCAGAACATGCACCGAAGGCTTGATTCAACTTGTTTGTGTTGCTGAAGCTTGACTTGATGTCTAGTGAAGAAGTATCGAGGCAGATCGAGACTGCGTGTAGCAAGCAGACGGCAGGGAGTACATGGACGTCACTATTCTCAGGTCATATGCTGGCCTTGTCGGACTGTAGGCATCATGTTCGTCATAATCTAGAATCTTCAGCCGTGACATTGCAGACATGACAGACATGCAGGAATCAGAAGAAATACGCAGTATCGTAGCAATGGCGGGCACAATTCTGACTGCTGGATGGTCGGACACAGGGACGTGAGTTTCTTGGATTCGAGTATATGTACAGCATGCACTCGAAGATGCGCGGAGATTTCTTCTGGAACGCGCACTGGGGCATGGGCCTACAGCAGCACAGTCATAATTCTGTACATCACAGAGCTTACAGAAGACAGCTCTTCGCCTTTGAGACATGTCGGCTGCCGTCTTTTGAACACAAGCAGACCGTCCCAGACGACAACGGACTCTCTTAGAGCAGACCCAGCTTTTCGTGGGCGGATTTGAAGGCCTGAACACTGAAAAGAGTTTGGCACCTTGAGTTGCAGTCTGTCGCACGCTCGCACGCTGTTTGGCTTGACATAGGTTTCTTCGACTTCAGGATTAGTCATTAGTGCACATTGGAGCGCATCTAATCTCGAAGTGATTCGAACGGTCTTTGGCCTTCCCATTCTGCCAATCCGGAAAGATAGCCTTGCTACACTGGCGGACAAGTCAGGCCGCTGAAAGTGACTATGAGCGGAAGATTCTGGAGAAGCATCTGGAGCGTGATCCTCATGCATTTCTGTTTTGCTGCGGATGCTGTCGGCTTCAACTGTTGCCACATGGAGAATTGGAGAAGCGTAAGGTGGAGTATGGTCAGGCAAGGTGAGGAGAAGTAAGGTGCAGTAAGGTGGTGCCATGCAATGTAGGTCATGATTAGGGAATTTGCAATCCTTTTCACTTTGTTATTCCAGCTACAGGTCCTCAGTATGTGACGTGCACGAAGGAAAAGCAGCAAGAAATTGCATCTTGAACTCCGAACACCCACAGCCTTGATATTAGTTGTGCAACCTGTTTCACTTGTAGAATTTCAGTGGATTTGCAAATTCAATCAAGTTGAACAGCCTATATCGTTTCGCTGCGATGATACAGTAAAGTGCGCAGGATAGTCCAGCATGTATTCAGCTGCTGTCAGTGTACCGGTACCACAGAAGCACTGATTTCAATGCATTTGGCTGGGTTGCTGAAGCTCGTCATATGATTCAACACGTCGTATTCCAGCTGAGCAACTCATGTGCGGAGACTCGTAGGCATGTTGCCTGTGTTTTGCTTCTCGAGCAACACGTATCCTGCTTCGACTTGGTCAGCTTTGTTTGGTTCCGATAGTCAACGTAACTGGTGCAATGCAATACTTTAGTTTGCACATGTCCACGGTGATGAACAGGCAAACAGAACAACCCAACAGTTGAATGGTTGGTGTCGAAGGAAGGAAGCATTGTGGGTCAATCCAGCTGGCTGGCATGTTTTATTATGAAGCCATCATATCGCTCAAAGTTCCGGAGCTAGATATCGTAATCTGTTTTGTACAATGGCTAACGTACATACTGCTTGGCTGAAATGCATAGCATTAAGAGCTTCACTGACCATCCCTTGTGCCCAGTTGGAATTTGTAAATTTTGTAAATGTGAATTTCATGCACAGAAAAAGATATGTTACAAACATATACTTACTCCGATGTTGCACGAGTCTGCCAGTTTACATGTATAAGCAATAATTCAATCCGCGCCGAATGTGCCATCCGCTTGTTTGCTAGGACGTGTTGAAAGATCTG
Organism: Symbiodinium sp. clade A Y106; assembly: GCA_003297005.1. Lineage (NCBI taxonomy): Eukaryota > Dinophyceae > Suessiales > Symbiodiniaceae > Symbiodinium > Symbiodinium sp. clade A. The sequence goes on along the minus strand of BGNK01003442.1, from coordinate 8,813 downwards.
CCCTGCGCAACCTACACAGACATTTCAAGATTCTGACGCAAGAAGGTCGGTGAAAGCTCACCAGGAGAACGAGGACATCCGTGTGCGCTGGCGGTGGTCGGATACTCTTCTTTCCCTTCTGTTTGTTTCTGTCCCCTCGTCGGTGGCAAAGCGGCAGATGCCATCCCACACCCCGGGGCCCACTGAGATGCCGATCTTCAGCGTCCTGCAATGCAGTTGTTAAAGTTTAAAGCCCTCATGAAGTCCCGCTTTGAAGGACATCAGCACGGAGGATGAGAAGGCAAGCTCGCGGCCAGCCTGCTGGTCGGCTGGTCGTTGCATCATTTGGTGTTCCTGGCTGTCGTAGGTTGTCAGCAATCGCAAGTATAGTACAAATTGGCGGAACGAATGAGAATGTGCCTGCAGTTCTGTTTCATAATGCATGCAGAGTGGCACTTAGCGAACGATGTAAACGACCCTGCGATGGTGGCGTGTCTACACCACTTTCTCATCGTGACGGGCGGGCTCTCGACCAACACCACCTGCAGTTTTTTTCGTGTTTGCCTGCATGGAGCTGGGCATTTGCACTTGTATGGTCAAGGACTTCAGTGGGCATTGATCCGAACACTGCCACGGACGAGTCGGAGCACCAACGAATCCGCCATCTGTCACCTATGCCTAAGGTGTAGTCTATTCGAGTTCATGCATCATTCCGGTGCCTTTCCGTGCTGGCCATCGCATAACCATTGAGTCTGCCAGGTTGCACATGTACGTTTATATTGAGCAAGGAACTCTTGTAGTTGACGGTAGAAGGACGTTTGATCTAATCGATGTCGAGCTCAGCAGAAGATGCACTGGCCGGGTCGACAGCTCTGTGCAAAGAGTAGAGGACCTGCTTGTCGTTCCCTCTTGCCAGTTGCTTGGCGCTATCATCCGCAAGACCCACGGTGAAGAGTTGTATATCATCGACAAATTTCCGAAGGACCTGCGCTTGAAGTCACTGAAGCAAGCTTCGAGACTATTCAGCTCAGTCTATTGTGATGTCCCGGCAGCCGTTTGGGCGCCGTTCGGAGGAAGTGAGACCCTTCTACACCATGCCGGACCCTCACGACGAGAAGTGGACCAACGCCTACGATGCCAAAGGCCAAGATTTCAGAGACCGGGGCGGGGCTTCCGCGGTCTCAAATCCATTTTAAGTTGCCCAGGTCTTTCTTCGAGGCGAGGAGATCACCTCGGGTGCTGGGTGCTGAGATCTGCTGGCTTGCAGAAATCACAACTGCATAGGCCGAGCCATAGCAGATGAGGGCAAAAGTACCGGCTGAGACCAGCATCATCACGCCTACAATCCAAACGTTGCGTAGCACTTTGAGCATCAGGAATGACGAGTTTTAATGTGTATGTGTTGGGTGGACGTGCCGGACAGCTTCGGATCAGTATGAGAGCCTGCTGACTGTGATGTAACATCGGCATGTCTTGGCTTACGAACACCCGCCAGCCAACGAAAGGCAGGTCTCACAGCCCTCCCCCCAGCAAGTCGGGAACGTAAGATGGCAAGTCCAGAGCCAAGCCGAGACTTCGGCCCCAAAACTTCCGAATTCGCGTTTCTTGCCCAATCAGAGGCCACATGGAAAAACAGCAGCGACATGTAATACTAGAAGTCGTCGCAGGCATAGTAGCAGTGGCTGCAGCAGCAGCAGTGGGGGCTCCAGCCGTCATCAACAGCAGGAGTAGTAGGAGGAGGGGGACGAGGAGGAGTAGCAGGAGTAGCAGCCGAAGTCCAGTGACCGTACTGGTGGTAGCAGCAGCAGCAGCAGCAGTAGTAGTAGTAGTAGTAGTAGTAGCAGCAGTAAGGGTAGGAGTAGGATGAGTAGGAATAGTACCAGTAGTAGGAGCAGGAGGAGTAGGAGGATGAGGAGGTAGCACCAACAGCAAAAGCGGTAAGCAGAAAGTAAGCTAGCTGGTATCAAATAGCTCCTAAGTATTATTTAGCATGGCTGAGTTGTTAGATTAGAAATCTGTTTCCAGCAGCGAAGGTCTAGCTACTTCTCGTTTACGTAGGATGTTCTATCAAATCTGGGGTGGAGCCAGGCCCTCAAGAGTGGTCGTTGTCACCCTCCTAGCGAAAATGCCGGGCAAGCCTAGAACACATCCCAGACCCCTTCCCTTCGAATACCCCTTTGCGCTCCCTCCTTTGCCCAAGCCTACTGTCCGATGCCATAAACCCCAAACCTACTGAATCCGCCCAATCCCAAGCACAAAGAATAGTCAAAGAATCATTGAAACGAACTGAAGCCCGGGGATTCTTGAAATTTTCCGTAGCTCAGACTCCAATTTATTGCTGCGTAAGTTCTTAGAACTCCTAAGCGCACGCCTTTTCCGTAGCAGCTGGTCAAACAAAGAGCAATGGGGCAGAGCAGCAGAGCGAGTAGATGTAGACAGGGAATAGAGTAGTTGGGGCCTTCAGAGGCACAGCGAATCCATGACCCGAAGATGCTCACCAAGAAAGCTGAAGCTTGGGGCGTGGCGGCCCCGGACGCCGGCCGCCTCGTAACTTCGGAGTTGGCCACAGGCAGAGTCTTCTTCTGCTGGGTCTTTCCTGTTTGATTTGTCGGATGAAAGTCCACGAAGGCAGCAGTTAAAGCAGCCGGTGACAAGAAGCTTGCAGGTGCCTCCAGCGTCCATACAGTGCCACCCTAAGTTGAGCTTGCATCGACAGATTTGCGTTGCCCGCACGTGCAGCCAGGATCTGTTTCAGCAATGCATGATACATCAGTACATAGGTTGCTCAGAGTTGGGAGCACTCACGTGGGATCGTGTCACATATGGAGTTCTTGTGGCGAGGATGTTTAGAAGTTGGCCCTGAAGCCCAGAATTGCCTTAGCTTTACGGCCAGCTAGCTCGGAGAACTGTCAAACAGAACTCGAAGGGCCTTGGTTCGCTCCAAGTTGATAGGAAACTTCACTACTGCAGTTACCGTGGTGGCTGCAATCGTTGCCAGCCCCGAGTGTTGGTGTTTAAACGTTGTTTATAAGACTCTGATCACGTCAGGTCGTACATTGATGCCTTCAAGTATGGCTCCTATCCACACGCTGGTGCTGGCATTGGCATGGAGCGCGTCCTCATGCCATCTAGGCTTGTTTTCACTGTGAAGAGTCCTGCTGCCGTACTGCACGTCGGCTGCATGCTGACTAAGCCTTTACACGCCGTGTACAACAAATCACAACCTGAACAGTCCCACACACTCCAAAAGCAGCACACGTTCGATAGCCTCTGCACGCCGGGTCCATACCCAAATGTAAGATCAGGACCCTTTACCCCTTGTCTGCGGTCCCCTCTTAATGACCGGCTCTGCGGAGTGCAAGAAGATGTAGGCGGCACCGAGCAGAGACTGAGAGACTCCCGAAGGAAGCCGAAGCACAAGGCCTCAAAGCTCAAGAGGCATCAAGTTTTGCTGATCCAGGGTGCATGAACTGAGGGTAGTGATGTGGACTTGCTGTTCGTGAAGGCCGAGTGCCTGCGAACTCGCTCCTCATGATGGGTCGCCGAACACCCAAAACCAGAATTAACGCATCAAAGGCCCACTTGACAAATTCTCTGCGTTGCTTGCTGGACCTTCCAAGCCACCTCACCGCTTGCATCTCATCTCCTTCGCAAGGGAGACCGTGGGAAGCCTTCATCGCAATCTGGGCCGCCAAAGGGGTTTGCCTCGGCCAAACACCTATAGAGACTTTAGAGCCTTCCATCTTTGGCGCTTGCAGTACATAGAAAGGCAGAAAAGAATGGCGAGAGCATTGGGAAAGGCAGTCCGTTACGGAAGCCAGGCTCTTCTTGAATCTCAACAACATCCGGAAGGTCTCCATGCCTCGGCCTCGGGGATGAGGAACATGCGTGATCACGCGTTTACCATGGGCCATGGGTGTGTGTTTTGTGGGTCTGTGTGTCTTTGAATATGCATGCGTACACATGCAAATGCAGACTGATACAAGCAGGTGCGGGGGCACCATGCATTCCTGCATGCACAAGGTTCCCTCGTGATCCAAAGCGCCTGACGCCGTAGAGCTTGTCCTGTCCTTGCCGAACCTAACTGCAGACTTCCTTGCAGTGATCTGAAGTCAAGACGGTTCCCACTGTCCCACTAAGTCTAACTGTTTGCCAATGACCTCGTGGCAAAATCCTCGGTTGCCTAGCTGGACCTATAGATTCCTAGACTCCTAGACGCCTCGTCATGCACAGCCTTCATAGGCTGGGAATTAGTGGACTTTCGGCTTGGCACCAGAGCTCTCTTTGATAAAAGTGCGTGCAAGGGCCTACTAAAGTGCCAGGAGCTAGCCACAGATCAGAACAGGCAGATGAGAGCATGATGATATCGGCACTTTGTGGAAGATAGAAAGCAGAGGGCATTATCGCGACGCATTGTACAAAATCTCGCAGGCAGAAAGGACAGCACGCAAGCCGGACCCGAAAGGTCGTCCGTTTAGCCTTGCCAGTGGAAAACGGCAGGAGCTGCGTGGGCTAATGGGATCTGAAGTAAATGCCTCTTAAGAAGAGCTCGGCGGAACATGTGCGCACGATGACATTCCCAATTAAGGCACTGCTGTTTAAGGGTTTCGACTCCAGAGGGGTCAGGCTCAGCATATTCGTGGTTCGCTCGGATCACCACTCAGCCCAGTCCTTGCAATGAGCACATGGGAGTAACAAGCACAAGCAACCCATAACTTTCATCAGTAACGTAACCCGGTGAAAGTACGGGAAGAGAAGCCTGATGTGGCCTTTCATGGGCAGTGTTGACCGGCTTCTTCCTGATAGGGCCTGGTCTAGTCCAGATGCAGGGACATGTGCAGAGAAGCCTACGCTTTGGGTACTCAGCATGCTAACATGTCTAGCCTGGTTCGTCTCTGTCCGCAAAGAACTTGGATCCAATCTGCATGAGCTGGGAAGATGAGATTGTGTAGCATAGTGGACTGCAACAGCTGCCTCACGGACGCGCAGTCAAGACTAGACCATGACAGAGGCAGAATGTATAGTGCAGCCGTAGTCCCCGCACTCTTAAATTCTCAGTCCTGGACAGTTGAAGGACCTCAGTGCTTCCATCACTGAGCTGAGGGGTCGCCCTCGGGCAACTGGCCCTTACCCGTAAGCTTCTATAGCACTATATTTCCAAGACTTTCGTGTCGGGCACTGTCTCACCGATGGGCAATGAACAATCGGGGCCATTAGTGCGCAATGCAGACAAGCGGACGCTGCGGCTGCATATTCCCAAAGCCACAGTTGACACACTCGCGGCTTGTAGATGCCAGATATTGAGTTTTTTGCCTTCCTGTGTTGAATGTGCTGCAAGATCAACCACCCGCCATGACAGACCTAGACATGAGCCACTTGTCTTACACCCTTTTCGTATCACCCGACAGCTGAGGACCTCGCGGCGGGAGCACCGTGCCATTTTCGAGGCTCGTTGGTGTGGTAGGTTACCACAACGACGGCAGGTTGAGGTCCAACGTGAGTCAGTGCTTCGGTGATATCAGGCGCCGTTGAGTTTCATGCGTTGGTAGATCGCACGCCACCATTTGATAAGTCTGGCCCGAAAAGTGTCATCGGGCAGGCTGCAGCACAGCGTTTCCGACAGGCACGGGCGAGAGACTTCGCGTTCCAGCAATGTTGTACGGGTTCGCGTGTGGGTCGGGGGTTGGGGCACGATGAGGACAGCGCTAATCACTTCCCCCATTAATAAACACCCCCTAGTCACCCTAGTCGCAAGAACACTTTCGTGGAAGTACCCCGTGGGATCATCCAAGCCTTTTTAGGCCAATTTTGAATTAAGGGGGCGTAAGATCAATGAGCAGGAGCAAGAGCAGGAGCTAGAGCCGCCGCGGAAGCTGGATGCAGAAGCAGGAGCAAGACTGACCAGAGCAGGAGCAAGATCATGACCAATACGACAGTACAGACGCAAACCCCCCTAATAATAGGCCCCCCTGTTTGATATGAAAGGGAGGGGATTAGATGAGAATGCAACTTTTGAACCAGCTACGTAGGAGTTCACGGATAGCGCAGGGTATGTAGCTGTGTGACTGAACGAACATAACTGTATTTGCTACCATAGCGGATGCAGTAGTGCACCCACGCACGCACACTGAACTCTGCAAAGTTTAATTTCCCATGTTGCTGCATGCAGCTGAACCCCAAACTTCCCACGTATCATATTTTAGGCGCCTTTCCAAGCACCACCGCGCTGCGGCGGATGTGAAGAAGCCCGCGGTATCCGTGTTTGCGCGTCTTGGCCAGGGTTTGTTCCACGCAGCTTTCGCCGGTAAGTACTTAAGGTCTGTTGCAGCAGCTATCACTGACCGCTACGCGGAATGAATGGTGGAAAGCTTTGGACATGCTTCTTTGTTCTGCATCCGGGGCTGTCGTAACTCAGCTTGTCAACCAAGGTCCGGAAGAGGCCGATCTTCCCACACGAGATAGAACAAGGTGCCTGAAGTTTGTGCTGCCAAGCTGAGTTTCCAATGACATTTGCATTCCGCGGGGCCTGCCAGCAGACAGGGTCGGGTCGATTGTGGTCTTACGATTCAGGGCAGACGAGATACGTTCCTGACCCGAAGTAGGGATTGGCCAAGGTGGGTTGTCAAATGCAGGAGAAGCGGCATCAGGTATCCCGCCCTGCAAATCGCAAAGTGTTGGGCTCGTCGTAAACCCCAAAGTATGCTCGCGAGGGCGTAGCTGCCGCCGTGGGCCGAAGTTGAACTTCTGTGTACATAGGCGGTTTTCCACCGGTAGGCTGGTAGGTCTTCAATTCAGTGTAGGCCGCAACCCTGGAAACGACTCATCGAATCTAGTTCTTGCTTCCCCTGCACGCTTTCGGCACCCGCTGCCTGAACATTAAGTGTCGACTCGACTCTCAGAAGTTGAACTTCTCAGAGACAATAAAGTACAAGAACCATGAAGACAAGCATACGATGTTGACGCCTCTTGGCAGCCACAGCAGTCCATCTTGTATGCTGAGCATGTGAAGCGAAATGGGGCCACTCGTGGTTAGAGAAAGGTTGCCACAGGTTACAGTGCGAGCGTGTTGGACCAGTCACGAGCAGTCCACCATCATTTTGGCAAGGTGAGTTTGATGCCATTACCTGCCTAGATCCTGGACGTGTCGTCGTGCATGCTCCTTGCTCGCATGCTGCGGCAGTGGTGAATTATGTGGGTGTTTTGCACGGGAACCAAAGAAGAATCAGAATGACCGTGGCATTGCTTGGACATGTGCATTGGTTCATTACTCTGGCAGATTGCCGGGTTGTCAGGGTTTGATCGCCACATCCGGGATGTCGCCTTTGGTTGAAGCAAACGTTTCGCCTTCATTCAAGCTTTCCGAGGACGCGCGAATGCATCCGGACATGGTCAAGCTGCACCCTGCCTGCCTATGCTGTGGCTATTTGCTTCTGCAGACAGCCGTTTTCGCCCCTACCTGGTTCAATGAAGCAACTGATGCAGGCTATGGGCAGCAGAGCTGTCCAACAGTGCTGGGATGCTGTCCCAAGGTACATGAATCACCATGACTTCGATTATGACGAAGCTTTTGACGAGGCCAGCTGTGGGCTTCGGGAATTCGCAACGAAGTCTGTGCCTGCTTGCAGTTCAGAAAGCACGGGTTGACATGTTGCCGTGGCTCAGGATAACTGTGCTGTTTGTTGTGCTGGGTGGGAGGGGCGTGTCCACAGGGCTCGCACAGTGTTTGTCTACAAGTGACGTTGATAGCACGTGCTAACATCCACCACGGCCTGGCCAGGCAGCGGATAATCGAATGGTGTACGAAGGCACCGCCAAGGCGCGTGCTGTAAGCTAGTAGTTTTCGACAAAAGACAAGAGACGCCTGAGTTTAGTACAATTGTTGGAGTGGTTCTCTATCCTACTTTATAGACCATTCGCTTATAGAGGCCATCGTCGAGGCGGCGTTGGAGGGCCAGAACGGCACGGTCATGATGTGCCATGCTCAAGGGGTCCTGCAAATGGTGAGAACCACAAGCCATCCGAAGCTCCGGGTACACGATTCAGTTGCTATTCGTATGACGAACGACCAGTAATTCATTGCGCGTGTTGCTGTTGCGTTTGCGGTCGGTGGTTGGGTGGCTGTTGCGGGTAGCAGGCTAAGTGATAAGTGGTAACTTTTTCTCTTAGATGTAAACTTTTTTCCTCTTGGACGTAACTTTTTCCTACCTACCCCGCTACCCCGTCTACCGCCACTACCCACCGACCTCACGTACCCCGCCTACCCCCAATACCCCCAAGACGTAAACCCTAAGGAGTGAACTCAGCGAGAACCTTTCACCCAAAACGACAACCCCAAGGAGTGAATCCAGCAGAAACTTTTGCCGAAGACGAAAACCCTATGGAGTGAATCCAGCGAGAACCTTTTACCGAAGACCAAAGCCCTAAGGAGTGATTTCAGCAGGAAACTCACCGAAGACGAAAGCCCTACAGGAGTGAATTCAGCGAGAGCCCTTTACCCAACACGTGAGCGTTGTGTGACGGTTCTGGTTTGGTGCTAAATACACCAGAGCAAGTTCATACGCCAGCAAAAGATAGTGGCTTGGTGCTACAGACACCAAAAAAGCTGTAACTAAGATGCCTATTTTGCAACCCTTTGGAGACATCTGCTATTTGGGGAGCCGACAAAATGTGTCAGTCTCTTGCTGAAAAAGCTGGAAAGTTACATCTAAGAGAAAAACTGGTTGGTGCATTCGGGCATTTTTTATTTTCTTGGGGTTTGTGGGACTCCGCATCGTGGGCTCTTCAGTGTAGGTCGTAGGTCGCAGGCTTCGGGTTTACGGTCCTAGTATGGTCTA
>BGNK01003441.1:53637-67574 GCA_003297005.1 Symbiodinium sp. clade A Y106 | reverse complement strand
ACGCACGCACGCACGCACGCACGCACGCCCACGCACGCGCACGCCCACGCACACGCACACACCCACACACCCACACACCCACACACCCACACACCCACACACACACACACAATACCTGCATGCATAGCTAGTTAGCTAGCTGGCTAGCGTGGTAGGCCACCTAGCGATATAGGCATCGACTCATCGGCACTAAACCCAGCAAGGCATGCTCTTTTCAGGGAAGTGCCAAACCCCAAGTTCTCACACTCTGAAGCCACAAAGTCCCAAACTCTAACCCTGCAGCCCCCAAGCCCCTAAACCCTAAACCCTGAAGCCCCGAAGCCCCTAAAGGCCCCAAAGCAGAAACAGAGAGCTTTCGAAGAGGATATGCCTGCGCTATCTCGACATCCTGTGACAATACTAGCCACTTCTGCCACCAACATGGGACGCTCGACTTGGGTAAGGAGTTTCGGTCAGGTTTAGGGTTTAGGGGTTGATTTTTTTATTGAAAAGGTTTCGGATTCTGGGGTGGAGGCTAACATGTGATGGGGAGGAGAGCCCAGAGTCAACATCGTTCGGTGGAGGTTGGGGGTTCCTGGTTTGTGGCATAAGTCGAGGGTTCCTAGTATAGATCGGCATTTCTTTTTGAAGATTTTGGAGCCACAGACAATTAGCAGAAGATGGAAAAACCAGTCGCCCCAAACCGAATCTGTAAATCCCCAAACCCACAGATTCAGGCTACCAGCTGCATTTGTAGAATCTGGGATATTGGCACATGTAAGTGGGAGCAGACTTACCATATCCTAGCAGGTTTGAAACTTAGGCCTCAAGATAGAACGCCTAAACCCCAAAATCTTTAAGCACCTCTCTCCAGCCCAAAAACCTAGACCCCACACACATAAATCCTGAAGCCGAAAGCGTTACCTTGTCGCCTGAGGCCCATGAGGTTCTCCCTTGTCTCCTCCCCGTACTTCGGGACAGGGGTGCAAGAGAGCATCGCGGTGATGGGCTTGTGGCTGGGCTATGTGGGCATTCGGGGTTCGAGGCATTGGGTTTGGAAGCCTTCCCCGAATGCATCACCACTTTCTCAAAGCTGAAACCCTGAATCCTCAACCCCTAAACTCTTAAACCCTTCATAACACCACGACCTTCTCTAAACCCTAAACCCGAAACCCTTGCATCCAGAGCCTTCAGCACCGCATCATTTCTGCTACTTTACAGCTTTGAACTTTGAAGAGAAGGATTGCCTTTTTCAGATTTTGCATCCTGCGCTAATGCTCCGGCAGTGTCTCATACTCCTACTCAACCCCTTCCCTATAAGGCATCCTTTGACGAACCCTAGAAAGACCTTGCTTGAAAGAGCCGTGAAGCCTGAAACCTGAACCCTAAATTCTGAGCCCTAAGCCCTAGCAAGCCCTGCTCACGAGCCGGAGCCTGGACTGTGGAGCCTGACAAGGTTTTGGGTTCAGGGGCTTTATGCTTTTAAGGTAGGCCCTAGGGTTTAGGGGTTCTGGAACCCTACCCATACCCCCCACAGAGGATCCAGTGGATCCTCCCCCTATTTTTTGGTTATGGGCGAGTGGCACAGGTCCTCGTTGTGCCCTCGCCCCAAAAGATTAAGAAGGCGTTGAGCCAGCGACCCGTTGCCATCACGGTTTTAAGTTTAGGGGCTACCCAGTGGCTCCATAGTAGTTCCTTTTGGAGGCGTATTTATTTTGGGATTCTTTTTTTGGATTTTCTTTTTGGTCTGGGTGCGCGCGCGGTCTCTGGGCTTTCGGTTCCTTGAGGCTTCTAGGTTTCCTTGGCTTCTTGGTTTCTCGGTTTCTGGGCTTCATGGCCTCTCGACTTCTTGTAACCTCGTGGCTTGGAGTATAATTATTGCCTTTTGCTCTTGTATGGCTTCTTGGCTTCTTGGTTTCCTTGGCTTCTTGGTTTTTCGGTTTCTGGGCTTCTNATCATCTTTTAGTATATTGTACTATCATTATATCTTGCGAAGTTAGATCATACTCTATTATATTTTAATATATGATGTTATATGATAGGACATTATATTACATTATTATATCATACTATATCATAACACATGATATGATCTTATATAATATGATATGACATTATATGAGGTTGCATTATATTGTATCATATGTTGATATATTGTATCATAGCATATCTTATCATATTTTTACTATGTCGTTTTTATAATATAACACATTTTGTCATATTACAATATATTTATTATATGATATATTTAGCTATATTGTAGTATGTTATGTCATGTCAAAAATATATTTCATTATATCATAATGTACTATATTCAAATTTTATTGAGCGGAGCAAGGTCGCTTCGAGCATCATCCTGCCAGCAGGGACAGAACCCATATGGACCCTCTCAGAACCCGTCATAAAGACGTTGTGTTTGCAAATGGGGGGCGCCCATCCCCCGCTCCCCAACTTCCCGCTTTCTTTTTAGGCTGTGCAGCCTTCCTTTCAAGAACATAACACCATGAAGAAGACTTGCACCAAACACAAAATTGTTTTAGAGCTTTTCAAAACTCATCATAGAGGCAGTCTGTTTCCAATTGGAGAGGTGCAACATCGCTTCAGGTATCATCTTGCTGGCAAAGACAGAACCCATATGAACCCTCTCAGAACCCGTCATAACGACGTTGTGTTTGCAAATGGCGGGGGCTGCGCCCCCCCAACCCCCCCGCTGTCTTTTTAAGCCGTGCAGGCTTGCTTTCAGGAACGTCGCACCATGAACAAGACTTGCATCAAACACGAAACTGTTTTAGAGCTTTGCAAAACTCATCATAAAGGCAGTCTGTTTGCAGAAGGGGGCTGCGTCATTGTTTCACATTATACTATCTTCCCCAAAGACCATGACGACCATGACGCCCTCGACCACGAGGACCACCAGGACAACCGCAGCATTACACCGGCAGGAAAAGACCAAACACCCAGGAGATCATCAGGACAACAAAGCACTACCGGATTCAGCAACGTCAGGACCACGGCCGATTCAGAGGGCTCGGCCAGAATGCTCCAGCTGCTTGCAGGCATCTCGGTAAGTCGTCCTACATGCATGAAGCTACTTCCAAAAAAGTGCGAAGCGCACTTCGCGGGGCTTGGGGGAGATACTTAGCTGCTTGCAAGCGTCTCGGTGAGTCGTCCTACCTTCCCCTACATGCATGTAGGTACACTTCCAAAGTTGTGTGCACAGGGAAGCTACAGGGGAGATACTTAGCTGCTTGCAGCCGTCTCGGTGAGTCGTCCTACATTATCAGTTATCCTACAATAATGCATGAAGCTACTTCCAAAATTGTGTGCGCGCGGGGTGGGAGGGAGGGTGATACTTTTCTGCTTGAAGGCGTTTGTGAGTCGTCTTGCATTGTCCTCCAATGCATAAAGTAGCAGGGTAAGTTTCTGATTTAGGGTCTGAGTTCAAAGCGCTGGGTGACGCTTTTAAAAATCCTCACAAGCAAAACCCCCGATCTCGGCTCGAAACTGGTGGGTTTGCTTTTAGGACTAGCTTGACCCCTTGGCCCCTTTCCGGTGCCTGCATCGCCTGCATCTACCCAGAACCCGCCATCGGCCGCGCGCAAGCAGTACTGTAATCACTTCGTTTTACTTCGAACTTAGGAACCTTACAGCGTTGCTCTCCAGGTTTGGGGATGAAATCCCCTGAGCATACCGCTGTGCACGAAGCCCGACCGCCAAATGCCAGCATGGATCCCCAAATTTGTGGAAGACCACCACAACAACTATGGTGACATTGACGCCAACGAGCACGAAGATCACCAGCAGCACAGGCGGAGGAACGAGGAGACCACCATGAGAGTTCAGGAGACGACAAGAAGACCCAGTACTGGCGGTAGAGTCGCTGGGCAGCCGTCAGGCCGCCAACTTCGAAAAGAAGTTGCAACAACGCGTCAAGGCCGCCGTGGAGGCCGAGATACGACGCGACTTCAGCTTCCAGGACGTATTCTCATACCCCGCCCTTCTGGAGCAGGCGGCGGCTAGTGCACTCAAGAAGGGGTGGTTGATCATTGTCTCCAGCGAGATCTGTACAAGACAAATTGTTGAAACCTAGTCAAGTCATTTTGCATGGCAGGTTGTCAACGCGTTGGTCTTCCTGTTGGCGTGAATGGTGCCTGCAGCCTAGACCTTCAGGTAAAGCACCGGTGTCACGTCGAAAGGTTTAAATTCACCAGACGTGAGCTGTCAGAGTTGCTGCCAGTTTTGCTTGGGCCCATGCGAGCAACCGAGCCACAGAGCTTGGAGCATGTAATGCCATGTGATCTTCAGATTTGGTAGAGACGTCTTCCATCCCGGGCAAGAACATCCCGGTTGATCTCCGGGTTTGGTTCGTCGCTTTGTATTCAGGCTTGCTCGGCGTCGATGCGAGCGGTCCACGTTCTCTGCAAAGTTTAGACTTTCGTTTTCCCTACCTTTGGTTAGTAGGGAATGGAAGAATGGTAGTAATAGTAGTTATGATTGTACCCCATTCCTCCATTCCCTACTAACCAAAGGTAAGTTTCCAGGCTTGCTGTCTCCGCCTTGGCGTTTGGATTCCAAGACTGCGAAGATGCCCCGAGAGAACTCCGAGGCCGAGCGCACGGCCAACAGGGCTCAGCGGAAACTGCCAGGGCACCCTGCTTAGGGTTTGGAGAAGGTTAAAAATTATCAGCTATAAGAAGAACACTAAGAAGAATACTAGTAAGAATCGCAAATAGAATAGAACAATATGACATTAATAAATAGAAATACTTATAACAACAGCGATGCTCATAACAATAATTGTAGTGGCAGTAGTAATGGCACTGAATTTGTAACGGACATGATCATTGAACTTAACAATACTAATGGAAATGCAACCATGAACCCAAGGTCGGGAACTCTACCGCCTTCCAACCGGGGCAGACCTTAAACTCACGAGGTGCCCCTCGTCCCGCCAGACTCCAACTTCCTATAACAGGGTCTATAAGGGACATTGGTGATGCTGTTTTAGGGTTAGGGTTTTGGGTTTCGTATAATAAACTATATGATTAGAACACGGACTATATGAGGATCATCGTCTTGCACGCTGCGGTTTTAACGGGTCAAGGTCCCACTGGAGAAGCTTGACTTTCACAGACATGCTCCGCATCGATGGTATCTCGGGGACGGAGATAGCTGAAATCAGTGCCCGTGAGGTCGAGCATCTGCTGGCATTGAAGCGCTTGCTGCGTGATTCACATGGCTGGCCACTGTGCGCACAGCAGCTTCTTCAGGGTAGCGACATCCTGGATGATTTTGCCAAGCTGGAGGACACCATGGAACTGTGCCTGGTCTTGGGTTCCTTGTCCTCGGCCAACAAGTTGAGATTGCCTCAGCGGAGCTTGAGGACTGCGCCTCGCAGCCAGGACCGTTGAAGACTGTTATAGTATATTGTATTAGATCATGTTGTTTTGAATTAGATCGAATCATATCAAAGTATGTTATCTTTTCGTATACTGCACTATATTATGTCATATGAGAATAATATTTTATGATATTATAACATAGTGTATTATATTGTATTACATCATAAAAAGTTATGATATATTATATCATATATAGTATATTTCATTTAAAATGTTCCATATTATAATATACTGTCCTGTATCATGTTGTAATATCTCACATTCCATTGCATCTTGTAGTGTTATATTATATTATATCGTGTTATTTTCTTATATTGTATTATGCTATATCATACAGCATTATATTATGTTATATTGTGTCACATTANATTATGTAGACCTTTTTAAATTTTAGTATACCGCACGGTATATTATGTCATATGAGAAGATATTTTGTGATATTCCAATATATTGTATTATATCATATACAGTTATATTATATTATATTGTATTATAATATAGCGTATTTCATTTAAAATGTTGTCTCTTTTAGTATATTGTATTGTATCATGTTCTCTTATCTCACATTCCATTACATTCCTTAATGCTTGCAAGAACATCGCACCATAATCAAGATTTGCATCAAACACGAAACTGTTTTAGAGCTTTGCAAAACTCATCATAAAGGCATTCTGTTTGCAAAAGGGGGGTGTGTCATTGATGCATATCTTATTATGTTCTAGTATGTGTTATTCTATTGTATTATGTTTTTTAAACTATAACCAATCCTACTAAAGTATAAGACAGGAAGAACAGTAGCAAGAACATTAACAAGATAATAACACAACCACAACGACAATAATGGTAAGGTAATTCCGAAAAGGAACTACTATGGAGCCTGTGGGTAGCGTGGATGGGGGTCATCATGATCCGACCGGGCGGTATCGCTTCGGCTTTGCGCTTCCCACGCGAGACCCTCACATCAGCCTCTGCAGAGACTTTAGGGTTTAGGGTTTAGGGTTATCAAACTCCCTTGAAGCCCGTAACTTAGAGCTCAGAGCCCGAAGTCCGATAGGAGCCCAGGAGCCCTATAGTCCCTAAAGTCCTTAAGCCGTAAAGCCCCAAACCCTAAAGCTCTAAAATCTAAACCCTAAACCCTGAACCTTGCACATCCTAAAACGTGCCCCCCCTACACCCTTAGTAGCTGAGTGGATACACTTTACACTGTTTGGGATATTATTACCCACGATAAAACTGAAAGTGTACACTTTTTGGGGCTTATGAACTCAGCAACTAAGCACCGATCCATAGTAGTGTAGCTTTACCCTGGCGTGACGAGGCTTCCTTTGGACCTCACGTTGGCCGCATCTTTGGCCACCCGACCCAAAGCAGCAGTCTCCGGGACGCACCCCAGCTGAAGCTTAGGATTACGTAAAGGGTTCTATAAACAGGGTTCCTTAAGGAGTTCTTTGTGTCGTTGGGTTTTGAGGTTTTCAGGGTTTTGGTGTTTTCGGTTTCAGCTTTCTGAGATCTGAGGGCCTGCACAGTTTTTCCCAAGAGTATGTAGCAATTTGGTTGCCGAATGTTCTGCATTGCCCATACTGTTCACTTGAAATGCCGAAAGCCTAAACCATAGACCTTACTAGGCCACAACCTATTTCCTTGCAGGGTCTCAAGTTTTTGCCTCCTCACACTGAGTGGATACACTTTACACTTTTTGGGATAATATTACCCACTATAAAACTGAAAGTGTGAACTTTTTTGGGGCTTATGAACTCAGCAACCAAGGATAGACGGTTTAGGATTTAGGGTTTAGAGTTTACACCGCAAGTCTGACCACCTGGAAACAAAGTCTTAAAGCCTTGAGCCACGTTTCATAAGATCCTGAATTCAAGCCTGCCCGAACCACCCCGAGCCCTTCAACTCCAATTGCCGAGACGCCTAACCAACTTCGAACCTTAAAACCAAACCCTACAACAGCACCAACTCCAAGTCCAAAACCCTGAGGCCTGCCCCCTAAACCCTTTTTTGGGTGGAGCAAGATATAGTAGGGGCGTTAATACTTGCAACAGGGTTTTGCGGGTTCCTTATTATAGAACTATCAAGGCCCCCTACAATACCCAGGGTGGGCTTCTCGCATGCTGGCACCGCAGAATGCCCGAAGCCCTTACCAGGCAGGGCCGGGGGTGCGAAGCAGCAACCTTTCCTATACCCAAACAACCCTAAACCCTAAACCCAAACCTACTAGCAGAGTAGGTAACCTTTAACCTTTTGGGGTAGTATCGCCCCTATATAATCTTATACCCCTTAACCAAAGGGGATGTTTGGAATTAGGAGCTTCGGCTTTGGGAGGTTCGGGTCTGAGGACTTTGTACGGGCGTTTATACGGTTCTAGAAAGTTTTCATAGGTTCAAAGTTTTATAGGCCCGGGCTTGGGGGTGTAGTTAGCTTACTTGCGACCCCACTTGGCTTTAGGATGGCCTGCAGGAAGCCCCAAACCCCAAACCTTAAACCCTTAAACCCGAAACCCTAAACCCGAAGCCCTAACCGGAGGGTCCAGGAGTCGGGCTTCCAGCTTATGGGATGTGGAGTCCCTCCATAGTACTACAACATACCTCACTATCCTGCTACGGGTTTAGCGTTTAGGGTATATGAAGACCCCGGTATTCATCCCGAAAATCTATAGCCCTTGTTATCAAACCCGTCCTTGCTTAAGCCCGAGACCTAGAAACCCTTTACAAAGAACTCTTGTAGACCTATCTGAGGGGTTTCTGTGGCGAGATCCCTAGACCTGCCAATATCCCTTACAGCCTCACATAATCAGGAATTAGAATATACTCAAAATTATCATAGTGAGGTCCCTCATTAATTAACAGGAAATACACAAGAAGTTCTAACTAATGGGATCCACAATATGATTAGAGGCTCTTAGAGGTACATTTTTATTCTTCAGTTAGGGATATTGGAAGGTCTGGGAGCCAGTACAGAGGCGCCCATGCCGCTTCAGCGGTCTGACGATACAGGGCATGTGCTTAGGGGGTCAGGGGCCTAGGGTTTAGGGTTTTAGGGTTTTAGGGTTTTAGGGTTTCAGGGTTCCGGGTTTAGAGTTTGGGTTCTTTTAAGGTTTTAGGGTTCAGGGTTTAGGGTCGGCTGTAAAGCTCGAAGCCTAGGCGTTAGGGCTCATAGGCCCTCCCAGGCTATCAGCTTAGGGTTTAGGGCTTACAGCTTAGTTTACGGTTTAGGGTTTAGGGTTTAGGGCTTAGTTTAGGGTTTATGACGAAGAGTTGATCGTGATGTTCGAAAGCTCAAAGCCCAAACAGCACATAGAGATACAAAGAGTATCCTTGCAAAGAACTCCTGGGGAACCCGAAGAAGACTGCTAGAATGCCATACTTGGAGGTTCATGGGTAGTTGTAAGTAGGGTTATAATTGTGGTAACTATACTATTGACCCATATTAGGGGACTTATAACCCCACACTTATAACTACCCTAAACCCTAATCCCTAAACCCTAAATCCCTATAGAGCCCTTTAAAGGGACCCTTAAAGGAACCCTTATAACCCCACTTAGAACTACCCCTGAACCTCCAAGTAGGCCCCTACAATCCCTAGACCCTGAACCCTAAACCCTAAACCCTAAACCCTACAATCCTACATGCAATCCCTAGACCCTGAATCCGAAACCCTAAATGGGAGTTTCCGAAAATTTGGGATACCTTCGGGTTCCTTTAAAGGGTTACTATAAGGGTTCCTTTAAAGGGCTCTATAAGGGGGTTAGAGTTTCCGAAAATTAGGGGTACCGTTTTTGGGGTCCCCAAAATAAGGTACTATTTAGGGTACTATATTAGGGTCCCCTATTTTCGGAAGCTCCCAAATCCTAAACAATGAACGCGAAACCCCCCAAACCCCAAACCCAAAGCCCCAAACCCAACAGATCCCTCCGCTGACCTGCTTTTGTGAGGCTGCCAAAGATGCCAAGACTTCATGGGCTGCGAGGTTGGAGAGACGCCAGTATGCATCTCGTCCGAATCGTGGTTAGGGTTTCGGGGTTTAGGAATTTACCGGTTTGGCGGTATTTCAGGATTAAGGCTTCAGGTTTAGTTGAGTGGTGTACTTGGGCTTTTTCGGTGAAGGGTTTGGGGTTTATCCAGCCCTGAAGTCGGGATGTGGGGTCCGAAGTTCTAAGGTTTCAATTCGTTGAGGGGTTTTGGTCTTGGCTCTTGCTTGGCAACAGAGGAAGCAGAAATGCAGGGGCTTAGGATTTAGGGTTTAGGGAGGGGTTAGGGTCTAGGGTTTCAAGTTTAGGGTTTCAGCAACTGATACCATATCTCGGACCGCTGTCTTAGATGGGCCGACCGTTTGGGCAATGCCACTTTTAAGCTTGTTCCGGGCCAAGTACAGCCTTGTTGATGGACAAGATCCGACAATTACGATATCAAAGAACACACTGATCCCTTAACCGTAAGCCCTAAACTCACTGTAACTCATGTCTTTTCCATCATGGGGACCCATGCATGTGCGGCCCGAAGGCCTTAAGCGCCGGCCTAAGCCCCCTGTCGAGCCCGGACAATCGGCAAAAGGCATCAGTGTAAGTTAAGACGTCTATGAAAGCAAAAGTGGAGCCCCCGATGTCCGCAACTCGAAACGAAGGTGCATGCAGTTGGCCTCAAAGAAACACCAAGCCTCTGTACGAGATCTTTCAAGATCTGAGGTCCTGGCCTTGTTGCAACCCCCGAAACAATACCTGTGAAAAGTAAGGTCAAAGCCTAAAAACCCGTAAAAACACCCAGGGCGGAGGGCCAAAACACGAGAAACTGCGCGGACTCTATGGGGAGGGGCTGTAGAGGGGTAAGTCAGACCCTAACTAAAGACTAAAGGCCGAGGAGTGGTCACCGCGAAATTTCGGCCGTGAGACGTCTGCCGCAGACTGCGAGAAGCCTAGATTACAGTAGGAATGAGGANGACCCTAACTAAAGACTAAAGGCCGAGGAGTGGTCACCGCGAAATTTCGGCCGTGAGACGTCTGCCGCAGACTGCGAGAAGCCTAGATTACAGTAGGAATGAGGAAGATAAACCATAAAACCCAAAATACGAAGCCTAAGTATTAAAGGAACCCTGTCAGGACTAAGGTCAGAGGGTTCTGGGGCCCGCAGCGCTTCAAGCAGTGAAACAACTGCTGCAGACTGCACCAGGGTTACTAAAACTTCAACCAAAAGGCAACAAAGCTCCTGAACCACTAAAATCGAGGATACGAAGCCTAAGTATTGTATTTTAGGTGCTCTGGGGAGGTCCTGCAGCACTTCAGGCAGCGATACGGTTGCCGACAAACGGCTACAGAGCCACTGGCATCACTAAAGACCGCAAAACGCCTAGACCCCCAAACCACAAGAAGACAAGAAGCAGATAATAAACTATTAGGCCCGTAGTGCATCGGTAACCGGATGGGGAGTGCGTCTACTACGTGCGAGCAGAGCTTGGAACAGGCTCAGCAGGTCACTCTCAGCTTGAAGTCCGAAAACCGAACAAGACACCCCGCACAAGCCAACAAAACCCAAATAAATAAGCCCTGAAGAACTAGTCAGAATTGGAGGCCCGGACCAAGATTCGAGCATATGAGAGACCTGTCGAAAATCCCATGCGATTAGTTTCACGGCCCACAGATAATTCAACGGGGCAAACAACCTGCAATCTTGGGCTGCGGGGGCAAGAACATACACAACGNTTCAACGGGGCAAACAAGCTGCAATCTTGGGCTGTGGGGGCAAGAACATACCCAACGCATACTCCTAGAAGGAAAGCAAAGCCAAACCGACTAGAACAAACCCTAAGGCTACGAGGACCGGACCCCTGGCCTTAGCATTAGAAGAAGTCTGCGCGGGAATGAGCTTGGCATCTGCCCAGCTGCGAAGCACAATGTCAGCGTCTGGCAGCTCTCATGCTTTAGCCTGCCTCTTCAAAAAGGCGATAATAGCTGCAGCCCTTGCAGCCGAAGTTCGGGGAACAGAGGCTTCTGGCATTCTGTTTTTATGAAGCGACTTAAGCTCGGCAAAGTAGAAACCTTACGGTCTACCTCTTCCCACGTATGAATGCCAGCGCAAGAGACCTCATCTTCTAGAAGGGCTTCTACGAGCTTCTTCGTCTTAGCAGAGATGGCGTCTGCCGGGGGATTGCTTGCAGCAGGAACATTCCCCGCCGGGGGCTGCTGCGGGGTAGGAATGGCCCTCAGAATCCGTGCTTCCAGTTCTGCAAAACTCCTCAGCTCGAAGTTTTTTCTCTGTTTGTTTGGCTTCTTTGTCAGCCCTGGCCCGCTCTATGGCCTCATGATGCTCCCTGTAGGCTCGGAGCTCTCGAAGTTCGTGATCACGGCTGCCAGACTTGCGAGACTTTGATCTGCTGGAGCTGCGGCATCGTCTGCTGTCACGGCGGCTACGATCACGCTCAGAGGAAGATTCTGAACGGCCGAGCCTTTCCAGCAAGTGCAGAGCCAGAGCTTCGTTCGCAGAGTTGTTGGAGCCATGCCACGAGTATTGACCCTTTCCACTGCCAGAGTTGTAGGACCAGCCTGAAGACTTCCAAGACTGATCGCCCTTGTTGGACCCTTTTCCGCGGGACGACCATCCTGCAGAGCCCAAACTGGCATTAGAAGCCAGCAGGAGCCATGTTAGAAAGCGCCACATCCGGAAGTAGCAGGCCACGAAACCCCAAAAGCTGAGGAGCCTAAACACTTCAGGAAGACAGCTTTCGCTGGTCGAGTGTCCCATGCTGTGGACTACCCTTTAGTTGATCGAGCGCATGGTCCTCCAGGCATGCAAGCAAAAACCCACGAAAAGCCGATACTCTTGTGCATAAATGCTGCGCAGCACAAAACTCACTCGTCTGTAGCTCCAGCTGCAGTCTTTCAAATCNTCCAGGCATGCAAGCAAAAACCCACGAAAAGCCGATACTCTTGTGCATAAATGCTGCGCAGCACAAAACTCACTCGTCTGTAGCTCCAGCTGCAGTCTTTCAAATCCTGTAGCAAAATAAAGCAAGCTCTTCTCCATTCTGAATCTATAGGACAAATGACAGACCACCGACGAAACCGTCCCAGAAACAAACTTCGTAGGTATTGTACACCAGCATGCCAGGGTGGAGCAGGGCACAAAGGCTTGGTATGGAGGCCCAACGAACCAGTGTCCAACCAGAATAGTGTGTTTGACGACGCTTCTGAGATGTCAAATGGGACCGTGTAAATACCAGTCGTGGCAAAGGCTAGACAATGATGGCAGTAGATTGTACTTGCAAGAAGGATATCATCTGTGTACCGAATATGAAGCACAGAGTGACTCCATCCATGCCCATATCGAAAACCATCTTGGACTTGCGAATCCACGTTTCGTTTGAAGCGGCGTTCTTGGCCACCCAAGACAACGCTGGAGGCCACCTTGCTCATCAAACCACCGACAGCACAGCATAGACGCTGCAAACCCCCGGAACAGCTCTTGAATTGTCCAAACTACGGTTTTTGGGCTAAACCTGTTCGCGGCAGAACTGAACCAGACTTGGCGTTTCTTGCTAGGGTGCTTCACCGTCACAAACTGCTGGGGGCACTGAGAAGTGAAGATGGTGAGCAGCTCTGTGGCTTCTTGTATTGCTGTGCAAGCATCAACCATCTCGAAGAATTGGCCAGCATCTCCTGTGATGCCCTCAAGTCGGCTCATGGCACGGAAACAACGGCAACAAATAGGACAGTCACCNAGGAGCCGCCAAGAACCCTGAAGAGCATGGAAAGAGTCCATGCGTTTGCCAAATCTTCCGTCATATGTGTCAGACTCCAGGAGGAAGCCGCTAAAGCGAAGCTCGCTAGAAGGAGACTGTACGCACACTTTGGCAACATCCAGGCCAGCTTTTGCCCTTATCATCTGGAACAGTGGCTGGGTCTGGCACACTGTGCTCCTTGAAAGGTCGGGTGTACTCGTCGTACTGGGACTGGGTGTCCCGCCTGGATTGCTGACGGCGCCTTATATCGGGAGAAGAAGACACACCAGGAGTAGAACGAGCAACATGCTTGCTTTTCGGCAGAACTGCATCCACCTGTTGCAAGCACAGCTCAAGCTCTTGGTCAGAGGTCAAGCGCTCTTCTACACGCCAGTTGCGCTCTACACGCANCATGCTTGCTTTTCGGCAGAACTGCATCCACCTGTTGCAAGCACAGCTCAAGCTCTTGGTCAGAGGTCAAGCGCTCTTCTACACGCCAGTTGCGCTCTACACGCATCATGCTCGAGGAATGGAATGCAAAGCTTCGTTCTTTGGGCAGTCTGAGCATGGTTCCACTTGTCACTGAACAAAGGTGCACGTCCGAGGACTAGCTGGAAGCGGGATCTGATCCATGCGGCATCCAGAGCGTTCCCGTTGGAGTGGTGAGCAGCAGCACTGTGTATGTATCTTCGCATCACACGTATGAAGCTCCGATGCGGCACGTGGACATGCACGAAAGCAGATGTCCACCAACCTCGGGCTTGCAACCATATGTCTAGGACACGTCGAGCAGCTCGGCGTTGATGACCTTTCTGCAGCTTCTTTATGCTTAAGGCACAA
>BGNK01003441.1:39870-53632 GCA_003297005.1 Symbiodinium sp. clade A Y106 | reverse complement strand
AACAGGAAAAGTGCACGCATGTCAGGTGCATAAATATTGATAGGACCGTACTGCCCAGATACAGCCATCGTTCTTTGTTGCAACAACCTGTATGCATCCTTGAAAGAATAATTCCATGGGACAAATTCAGGTATCTCTTGACCGCCGTGCAATATGCCTGTCTTTTGAAACCGAGCACAGTAGTTGTCATGTATAGCGATGGACCTGGTAATGTCAGGCCGACTATTGGAATCTCGCAACATTCTTGGTGGCCGCAATCTTTTTGACTTGGCAGCAGACAAGCCGTAGAAGGACTTGGGCGCACAGTTGCTGGAAGGTCTGTGTGCCCGGATGTCAAAAGCCTCCATGGCCCGGATCTGCAGTTCAGGACCTGCAGCAATCACCAAGAAAAAACATGATGACAACGACGTGCGTCTTGCCAAACGGTACCGGAATTTCCGCCTTCTGACGAAGACGGCCGCAGGGAGGCAAAAAGATGCTCCAGAAAGCGCTTGGAAAGTCCCCCTTGACGAGGGCAACTAGGACGCGACAATTGCCCAATACCGGTATACCTGTAGGTGTCAGACCACCATTGGTACAAACCAAGCAACTCTGGACAGCCGTGGGTCAACACCTTTTGCAGACCAATGACAAGCCGAAGTGCCTCAACCCGGTTAGGTGCCAAAGGTAAACCTCCAAACTCGAAGGCTGCACGGATGACAGGAGGAAAAAGGCGGAGAATCCTTCGAGCTTGTACTGTCCAGTGTCTCGTTCGCAACCAAATCAAAGCACGTGCTGCAAATAAAGATGCTAGAACTGCTTCCAAAGGCCCGTTTGTGAGTTTTGTAGCTCTTCGGAAAAATCCATGTCAATAAGATCTCAATCATGAAAGACAGTTTGCTCCACAACTGGTGTGGAGGCCGTCGGCGATGCATGCTTTCAAAAACCGTGTCCAAAGCTAGTGATGCCAATTCTTGGCACTNCCATGTCAATAAGATCTCAATCATGAAAGACAGTTTGCTCCACAACTGGTGTGGAGGCCGTCGGCGATGCATGCTTTCAAAAACCGTGTCCAAAGCTAGTGATGCCAATTCTTGGCACTTGTGATCAACATCTGCGCATGAAATATGCCACTGCGGAAGCACCTCAAAACGATCTTCGCTATCGGAAAGAAATATGGAGAACAACAGACTGCAGATCNGTGATGCCAATTCTTGGCACTTGTGATCAACATCTGCGCATGAAATATGCCACTGCGGAAGCACCTCAAAACGATCTTCGCTATCGGAAAGAAATATGGAGAACAACAGACTGCAGATCAAAGCAGGAGTACTTCGATCCCAGCCAGTTGGCAAGGCCTGCTCATGCTGAACAAGATTCATCGCAGCAGAAGAAATACTGCGGCAAAAATGGCACGCCGTTTGCGACACCACTTCCCCAGGGCCCTAGGCTGTGTCTTGAGGCAAACCCCCTTTCCCGGCCCGGGAGAGGGGGTTTGCTTTTCGGGAGTTTTGAGGCTTCGGGAGACAACGGGATCCTCGGACGCCAGTGCTCCCGCAGGAGTGCTTTCACACACGCACGCAGCGAACGACACGACACGACCAACAACATGCAAAGTGCAGCAAGCATTCCAAGCCACCATGCTCAGCCAGCAAAACGATGTGTAACTCACAAGAGCACTCCTGCGGGAGCACTGGGTTCTGCCGAATGGCGTCCGAGGATCCCGTTATCTCCCGAAGCCTCAAAACTCCCGAAAAGCAGACCCCCTCTCCCGGGCCGGGGAAGGGGTTTGCCTCAAGACACAGCCTAGGGGCCCTGGGGAAGTGGTACCCGGAGATCGGGGGCAACCGGCTGGTACCATTTTCCCTCCCCCGGGCACAGGAACATCTGTTTTGCCATCCAAACATGCTCCCCAAACCCTACAAACTTCCATCCTAGGGTTTGGGGGTCTAGGGTTTCTGGCCTGGCTTTCGGGTTTCTGGGTTTGGGGCTTCCGGGTGTTTTGTTGTTTGTCTTCAGGGTGTCTTTTGCCTCTACGAACTCCAGGTTTAGTTTAGGGGTTTAGGGCTTCTGGGTTAAGGAGTTCTGGGCTTAGGATTTTCATGGAAATAGGGTTTCCGGGTTTCTTTATGTCCACGTCCTCTGAACGGGTCTACCTCGGAAATTTACACACCTAAACTTCTCAAACTTCCACCCCTGGGTTTCGAGGAGTAGACTTTCGGGGTTCAGGGTTTCTGGGTGATTTCTTTTTGGTTTTTTGGCCGCAGGGCTTGTTATGGCTGTGGGATTTTTGGCTTTGGGGTTTGTCGGCTTAGAGATTGAGGTTTGGAGGTTTAGGCTTTCTGGGTGCAGCTGGACGTCCAAGCCCGAGGCTCCGGTTCAGAAGCTCGCACCTGAACCCTGCAAACTTCCATCCCAGGGCTTAGGTGTGCAGGGTGTTTGGGGTTCAAGGTTTCTGGCTATAGGGTTTCTGGGTTCGGAAGCTGGTTCCCTAAACCCCACAAACTTCCATACCAGTGATTGGGTGTGAAAAGTTTCGGGTTCCTGGGATCAAGTTTTTGCTATGGCTTCCGGGTGTTTTATGGTGGGTGTGCGATTTCTTGGTTTAGGGTTGCCAGGTTTAGGGTTTCCGGGTTTCAGGGTGTCTGAGTTTAGTTTGCGGTTACACGCTGTGCCGGTTTTCTGGGTTCAGGGTGTCTGGGATTGGGTTTGTGGATTTAGGNCATAGGTCCATAGACGTTCTGGGCTTCGGATGGGTTCGAGGTTTCTGGTGTCTGTCTTTCCGGATTTTGGGGTTTCAGGGTTTAGGGTTGGGGTCTTCAAATCAAAAGTTCATGCGCAACAGCTCACGCCTTAAACTTGATGAACTTCGGTCCCATAGTTTAACGGTGTTAGGGTTTCTGGGATCATAGCTTTCGGGGCTCAGAGTTTCGGGGTTTTATTCCAGGGATCAGCATTTCTGGGTTCGGAGTTGTTCATGGCTTGCGGTTTCTGGGTTTCAAATTTCCGGGTTCAGGGTTTCTGGGTTTAGGATTTCTCAATTCGGGGTGTATTGGTGGGTTCGCGGTTTCTAAGAGCAAACAAGCGAGAAGCAGGGTCAGGCCACTATTGCGATAATGCAGGGCACGCACGGAAGCTACGATCTTGCAATATCGTTGTCCCTGACCAGGCGTTGTATTTTGCAATATCAGGCGTTCTGGGTTCGGAAGGGTCGAAATTGTAATTTACAATTTGCCCCCCCCCCCCCCCCCGGGGTCAAGGGGGGATTGCTGCTGCTACTACTACTACTGCTGCTACGACGACGGCTGCTACTACCGTTGCTACCACTAGTAATAGTAGTAGCAGCAGCAGAGGTACGCTGGCCATTGGGCACGTTGGAAAGAACTGATAGCAACAATAGGTATGATCAAGATGGAAATGCAATGCAGTGTTGTTTCGTATAGGCCTTCAACCATCCACAAAGGCAAGGGAAGGCATACCGATATATTCGTCGCAACATGTAGGAACAATACTTACGGGACCAGCCGCAGTTTTTCAAGACTATGATCCCCCAAGGCTTCCTGTTTCTTGTCACTACGAATCCGAAGTCCAAGCAGGCTCCGTTACCGTGGACACTCAGTTGGAGAGTCCACTCCTCCGTGCCGAAATCTTCTAAAAGCCTGGACTACGAGTCGCCCCAGGTGAAGATGTACTTGGAGAGGGTCGCCGAGGATCCCCACGACATCCTTGGTTTCGAAGGGCGCATACCGGCATCTCGATTTATCCAGGCTGTTGGGGCTCGAGAGCTTTCGTGTGCTTCCGTTTAGAGTAGTGCTGCATGCCTTTTCGATTCCTAGGACAATCCATTTTCCTGTCATGGCGTTTCTCGTGGTAGCAGGAGAAATTTTGGCGACGCCAAAGTTCGCCAAAAGAGTAGAGATGTCGGGCACTCGCACGGCTCGAATATAGGCGGCAGGACCTGCCTTTGTCTCCGAAAGAGAAAGAGCAGATGGTAGTTGTTTTCAGCAAAGCCCCCGCATCTCAGGCATGTGGCGAAAACCAGGACACCCGATCTCGAAGACGTTGTTCCGCTCAGTTGTGTGGGAGTCCTTCTGAATCCTTCTCTACTTCTACCGTGAAGTGAACCCTTATTCAGAACATTGCCTTTTGTGTGGAAGGAGCTTGCCTGCCCGTCCTGCCATCGCAGCTTCTGCAGAGGCCCGCGGCCGCGTGCAATGCGGCTCTAGGCCAAAAAACTGAATGTAGCGGGCTGACTCTGTCAAACGGCTGAGAGAAAGGTACTAGGCACATGTGGGCATCGTTCTCATCCTGTGGTCTAGCTTTCACTTGCGGATGCAAGCCTGCAAGATCGTCGGATGCGATTCATGCAGTGCCTGTGAACTTAGGACACCATGGCTGGCCAGTCTACAAGTCCTTTTTTTTCTCAAACGCTGCTATGATATTTCCACTGCAGTTGGGGCAATTGCTCGCAACACTGCTTGCAACTAGCAGTAGGAAAGCCCAGTCGCGAGAGCCCTGAAAACCGGTGAACGGTGAAGCTGAATCTCGAATGCAATATGCTGACAAGGCCTGCCGCGGAGCGATAGTGGTCAGTTGGGCCCCTTTCGAACGCATAACACGTGCTCAAAAGAGTCCATTCCTTGCTTGACGTTCCAAGGGATCTGCATTCAACCCGTATCGCACTTACAAATATTTGCGACCAACACCTGAAAAAGAGACGCAGCATCCCCTTGCAGCAGGGCCGCGGCTGGTGAAGGGGCGGCCGGCATGGAAGATGATTTCTGGGCGAGTCCGAATGAAGTAGGATCCGCGGTAGGAAACAGTGAGACTTCGGTGGCGTGCAAAAAATGTTGCATGTGACGGCTAGCAGCATCTGAAGACCGAACTCAACCTCAAATCTGCTTCGCGAGCTGCCATCTGTGCCCTCCGTCGTGTCGCGGTACCTTGTGGAGACCTTTGCCACGAGTTGCTTGAGGCATCCGGAACACTCACCACGAAATCCTAGACCTTGTAGGCATTTACATTTGGACAGCTTGGGGAAAACAGCCGAGATTAACGAACCTGAGGCTAACCTTCCCTGCAGAAAAGGCCCAAAAGGTTTGGGATTTGCAGGCGTGGCTGGTGAGTGTGTGAACCCAGCTTTGCAACCAGCAACCATGCCTTAAGGCCAGTGGCATGGGGTCTGTGACCTGTGGACGGAGCTTGAGTTTGCTAGCCAAAGGTTGTGCAGCAACTGCAGACCCAGGCAAGAGACGCTGCGGGCCGATGCTAACGACGAAGCCGCATCTGCGGAGAGGTGGGAATCTCCACTAAGCCCCTATGCATGTTACTTCGAATCAATTGAAACCCCTTTTCTTATGGGGAGCTGTGGAACTTCAGCAGTTTTGGTATCGATTATCACAGAGATCCCGGGACGGTGCTCCGAACTCCTAAATTGAATCTTTAACCCACAACCTGCAAGTCCTAAACCCTCAGCAACCTTATTGCAAGGTCTTGCGCGAGGTTGGGCTAGGCCACGCACGCAAGTAACTTCCAGACCTCAGGTTTGACTCCGTGTGTATCCGCCCTAAAGCCAGGATGCCGAAAAAAACCCAAACCTCAATGCGATAGAACGGTCACAGTTTGTTGGTACTATGCGTTGAGCCCTGGTCGGAATCCGGTCAGTTAGGGATGTATGAGGAGATCCAAACTCAACGGAACATGCGATGTATCACGCGGGCTATTCTCCTTTCGCCATGCTGCACATGTCTACTGCATCAAGATCACTAACAACAACATGCGGAACCCTTAACGGACCTGAGTCTGCTGGAGAATCCACTGAAACATACTGTCGCTTCTACTTCAACGATGCATTGAGTCTCATTGAGTTTCTGAAGGCTATACACACGCTTCTGGTTCACATCCGCATAGTTTTACGGTGTGCACATCAGGCAATATGGATTGGCGTGGGGTTGAGCATAGCTGCGAATGGTTAGGATACCTGCTATCAACATTCGCATTGCTGTGAATATTTTTATTGTCGGGGCTGAGGTCTTAAGGAATTGACGCCTTGGACTACCAGGTTTCTGGATTGTCGAGTGTATCGGGCAGAGGGCTTTGTTGTCTTCTTTGTATGTCGCGCACGGAGACTCCAAAACATCGTTGCTGTTGCTCCTCTTCCTCAGCCGTCCATCTACATGTCCTTGCATCGGCTGTGCTAAAAGTCGCCGCTTCGAAATCCTTGGTTCCAACACTTCGTCCCTGAGCAAGGATGTAGGTGTACTGTCGGGGAGTTCGTTCCAATGCGGAAGAAATATATTCGTTCCCAAACTCCGTGGGAAGGCTTCGGTAGGACCCACTCTTTGAAAAGCCGAAAGGGTTGTGCACTAGGAGAGCTTCTTGACAAAATCATAGTTCACCCTTACCAAGAGAGAGGCTGCGCCGTCAGCTGGAGATGTCCGAGGCAGGGAGCGGCATCACACCGTGCTACACCACCTTTGCTGCAACCCAAGCCCTTGTTCGGCTCAAGCATGTGTTCCAAGCCCATCGTCAATCCTTAACTCGAAACGCCCTAAACATCAGCGTCAAGCCTCCGTCAGGGTTCTGTTCTTAGTGATTTTCGCAAACAGGGGCCGCGGCGGTTTTTGCAAGTTCTATTGTTCTTCTCCTCGCCCTTGCCTCATCAACGTCCAGACCATAACATGCTGGCCACCATGTCGCAGAAGGTGTTGGCTTGTTCATGTAAGTTGGATACGAAGTTCGAAAGGCTGACGATATCCCCGAGTGTCTGGAGCGTCCGAACATTATTCATGCCGGCAACACAAGTTGTCACGGAGGGCGGGCTGCCAATCGTGCAACACAGGGGCCACTCCACTTCTAGTCGCAACCCCCAGGTCCAGCGGGTCTAAGCCACAGTGCTGAAAATCGCGAAAGAAGATAAGCCTTTTCAAGATCTGGGCGTTCAATCTTCCCTTGGGCTAGGAGGCGGAACTGATGGGCGGCGTTGCCCTCTGAAAGCGGCGAGCAACTTTAAGCTCTTTGCTCGGTCTAGGATCTGAAGCTGGTAGTGAAGCATCTGTATCCATAGAGCATCGAACGATATTGACCCCAAGCACCGAAGACCGTTGGCACGTTGGTTGGGAAGTTGTCGAAGAAGCGGGAGCCATGAACCATGCATCTGCCACGCTTCTCCTTTTATGCCTGCTTAGCTCCAACCCTAAGCTACCCTTCAGCCGTATGGATGCGAACAAGCCTTGTGCTCATTTTGAAGCGTCCCCGTGTGTCCCTCTCGAGAATAAGCAAGATGGGGCGGCAGTGAGTCGGCCCGTCGTTTTCGCTTGGCTTCCTCTGCCTCAGCATCTTCTTTGCTGAGTGCCTAGACGGACCCTCCGATATCGCTAACTTCTTGCTGGGAGATGGTCGACGTCAACCTGTTCCTGGATGGGCAGACCGCGTGGTTCCATGTCAAGGAGGGCAGGATGCGAATTACACGGTTCAAAGACCCAGGATCGGGGATGCCGACTCTGAAGCACATGATGCTTCCGTCTGAGTGGCAGTCAACTTTGCTCAAATTGCGTAAGGCGGGGTGGAGCACGCTTGGTACGGATATTCGGTTCGTCCCTTTGACCCTCGGCCCCCTGCACATTCGCATGCCAGAGATGCTGGCTGGGGTAAACTTGTGCCTCATTGCCAGAAACTCGCGGCTTAGACTACTCCAGCGTACCAACATCAATCAAGATGTATCGGACTTGTCGGTGAAGCCCATCTATCTCTGCCTGCAGCTCTACAACCCCGTGCCGCTGAACCTTCGTGGCCGCACTGTAGAGCTTGGGACCGTTTCTGAGCTCACTTCCGTGCAGTCAAAACTGCCTGCTCAACCAACGAACGCTCAGTATCGTCTGCTGGCCTGATGGTTGATTTTGCAGCCCAGATTTCTTCATCTATAACCTCGCAAATTCGACGGATAACGTTGACCTGTTTGCGAGCTCAATACACGACCTATGATAGTTGATTGCGAGAAGCTTGATTGGGAGTGGGTATGTTTTGTGTTAGGTCCTTGCATTATGTCGGCACCCGTTCTCCTGTGATGGTGACCAGTCCTAGCTTTCTTCGTCGTCAACGCTCTGAGTAGTTTGTAGGTGGTCCTGCCTCAGCTTTGATGTTTGCTGGTGATGTTCTTTGCTGGTATGTAAGTTGTGGTGGGTCTCAGTGGAGGCGGGCTTGGTCTTGGCAATGGCAGCGAGAGCCTGCGTTGCGTGTGGAGAGTTCGTTGCCCATGGTCAATAGTTCAGGTCCCCTCATGAGGCATTTATTTGTAGCGGTTCATCGTTGTTGATTGTTTTGTCTCCAGTGGTTCCTCCCTTCCAATCCACTTTGAGACCAGTCATCGTGAAGCATTGCCGGCCTGGTGCGAGCGTGAGAGTCGAAACTCGAGGTCTAAAAGCTCCAGTAGCACCCACGTATATATCAGAGGAACGCAGACAGACAAGCTTCATAACATAAAGTGCCTTGAGGCGGCGAAAGAAAAAGCCTTCAACTTTGCGTATGCTGATAGGACCGGCCCAACCTGTCCAGCAGGTGCACACATGGTGTAGAAGCTCCAATGCAGGAAGTAGAACCAAAGGTTGACAAGGTTTCGCACAAAGCGAATGTAACCTGTTCTTGAGATGCATGGTCAAGCCCTCACAGCTGTGCTCCAGGCGTCTGTCAAGGCCGGGGCCGCTCTGTCTACCGTAACCGGCAGCATGCGCTTTAGTGGTTGATTCAGGGCATGCGGTGTTAGAAGTCTCCAAGTGAAGGCTTGCTTGCCTGTGCCTTGAGAGGGCGTTAAAAATGTTCCAGAAAGCTCAGTCTCGCCCCTAACCGCCCCCAACCCACCGCCAGACACAAAAGCCTCTCAACTCTCAACAGTCACGCTTCGCATTTCAAGCCGATCCAGGCGGAAGCAGCCAACATGACGCAGAAGACAGCCCAGGAGGTGGTGCACGCAGGGCTTGAGTGTAGGTTGAGGGTTTAAGACAGGGGTCATTCAGCTTCTGGGTTTGGGTTGTGGGTAGGACCTTAGGAGAGGTGTTGAAGGGTCTGGAGCGTTTGTGTCTGCGAAGGCTCCTACTACTACAGCTTCAAGGGCTCCATGAGTCCAGACATTCCCATGTATATTCATCCACACGCGGACGCGCACCCCCCACAAGGGGTACATAGTATATGACCTGCATGAGGTCTCTGTTTTTTGTTGAGAGTTTAGGCTTCTTTTCGCCGAAGCACTGGCATTTGGACAACATCGCCATGTCTGCGGTTTCCGGTGAAGGATACAGGATCCTGCGCAGAGCTGATCGCCAAGCCGCCTCAGGGGCTTCCTGTTTGGCCTCTAAGACCTAACACGTGCATATACAAGACAAAACCTCGTTCATCCTGACACATTCCAATGTTTGTTGCAAGAATGCTTATAAGCCACGTGAGCCCGGCGATGTTTCTAGAGACCCCTCTCAACAAATCTTAATTTCAGGCTCTTCAGCTGCGTGCACGCGGTGCCAACCTGGAGGACTGATGGATTTTCGATCTCGCTTGAGAGGGTTTGCAAACGGCATCAATGGTTTGTCGATAGTTTGAGGCGACTTGCGGATTCTGTGTGGGAGTTCAGTAAGGTCCTTACAGAGTCGCCGAGCTCCTTGTCCAGCAACGACGCTTGCCCTTGGGAATGCGTTTGCACACAAGGAAACTCACCGCCAAGCAATCGTAGATCCAAATCCAAAAAATCACGCTTGCTTTTGAGGCCGAGCTGGCAAGGGCTCAAAAGGTCGCTGCCAGGTCCCCAGAAGGTTTGGAGTGGCCTCAGTTTAAAATGCTACGAGGAACCCTGAGGGGTCAGACAGAGGGACAACACGGAATTCTGCATATGCAGGCTTTCTCTAGGCCCTAGGCCTTACATTCAGGCTCGTACAAAGTGGCAAGTATGTCTGGAGATATTGCATTCGTGAGTCTATCTAGTGGCAACTCTTAGTTGCCACAGTTGCAAGCTTCCTGGACTTGGTACTGCGGCTTGCCACAGATTGAACGTAACCCCTCAAGCACCGACCAAACAGGTGAGACGAAGGCAGATACGGCACCTCCGGGATTGACAGTTGAAGGCTTCGATTTCCCTCTGAGCCTGACAACGTCCAGGCTCCACTTCAACAAAGCCTTTCGCTTCAAAACGTATCAAGACGCGGAAGTCTATGAAAGCCTCAACACCCTGGAAAGAGTCTTTGGCGCCAGCTCTTCACATAGCTATTCTGGCATTCGACCTTCTGATCTTCGGACACCCATCGGTATTTTGACCAGTGTGGAAGCTGGTGGTGATGACGAGGATGCTGGTGGTTGGAAGTAATCGTGATGATCATGAGCTGCTGCCGAAAATTGGCGATGATGCCGGCGCTTGTGGAGGAGGTGGTGGAAGTGGCGAAAGTCCCATGACATGTTGATCGTATGCAACCGGCGATGATTGTCAAAGTGGTGCTGATGAAGGTGGTGGTGATGGCATTAAGCATGGCATGCAAGGGCGTGCGTCACATTCTAGGCAGGCAGCGGTGGGGTTCAATCGGCAGCATCGTTCCACTTGCTTGACAATGTCCTCTTCGTTTCTAAGGACCAGATGCAGCAGGATCTGGCCGCCGAAGCTGGGCTGGCTCCGGGCCCTGGATGGTGTAACACTCCCCTGGATGTGCAATAAACAAGCTAGATCTGAAGCCATCTCCACTGCCCTATCGCGGCAAGCTCGGCCCTTCAAGTAGAGTGCAACATGTTGGTGCTTTTGAGGTTTTTGCTTTGCTGTTCAAACTCAGAACACAGTCGAAACATCCCGCGCTGGACCCTACGTTTGACATCTCTCTTCAGAAAGTCTTTGCACTGTTGCCTTGGGGCCTCCTGGCACAAGTTCCCGCCTTTCAGGTGGAGTTGCCCCAAAAAGCCCCGAAAAACAAACGGAACTAGTCTGGCGCGCACAGGCACGGACGCAGGCACGCACGCGAGCGGGCGGGCGAACAAACAAACGCCAAGATGAAGCCCAAAGATTGCGACGCCAAACGCAAGTAAAGGCGGCTGCCCTGGCATCCGGTCTCCTGCCTCAGCATGTCTCCATCAAAGCTTGGCGGCTCCACCGCAAAAACGTCCAACGTATTCTAGAATCCATAAACCAAAGTTCAAAGGCCCACAGACAAAGCCAAGACCGAGTGCTTCCTCATTTGTCCGTCGAAGCTTAGCGGCTCCACTGCAGACCGTCAGCGCAAAATTCAAACCCTAAGCCCCAAGAGACGACAACCTCGGGTCAAACCATGAGGCCAGCCTAAATGCATAAACAGTGCTAATGCACTACGCGATGCTTCCCCGATGTACAGGCCATTCTGTCCAAATACCATAGTTATGGTAGGGAAAGGCACATACACGAGGAAAACGGATAGAAAATACAAAACCGCCCCGATAAAAAATGTGGAACTAATCTGGCGACCTCCCAAACCTACTGTATCATGCAAAGGTTGTTGCAAGACCATATCTCTGTAACTTAATTTTACTCCCCAAGCTCCCTTCCGGTGCGATAAAATACCAATGGACTCCCAAAGATCCTATGGCCTGCTCTTCTGACTCCTTGTCCAAAGCCACCCAAGCCTGGACCCACAAAGCACAAAGATATTGGCTCTGACAATAATAAGCCACGCGAGGCTCACGAAGCCATTTCGGCCAGCCAAAGCAAAATCTCTGGATCATGGCAACGCTACTACACTCCCCTCAGTCTGAATTGTGCGAGTTGTGAGCGCCGAAACCCGTCAGTCTTCAAAAGCGGTGCTCAGGTGGCACAGCTGCGCTCACAGCTGTCGATGGCCGAGGCTCTTTCGGAGGCAGCCCGGTTTGCGCAATGAGATGTTGTGGCTTCGCGATGTTTGGGAGAGTTTGTATAAGACGGATCTCAGAGCCCTTACAACAAAGGAAGGATAAGAGATGATTTACATATGGACTGCAGCCCCGGCTCAAAACCGTTTCTTTGTGCTTTGGGCTATCAGAACATAGCTCTACAGACTTCGAGTCGCGGAGTTCCATTCTTTTGTGGTTGTTCGGGCGCTGCTCATGGGTTGCTGTTGCCGGGTTCGCCGTGCTTCATAGTGTCGGGATCGCAGAGGTCCCGACTCTGAAAGGGCCTGGTAGGTTTTGCGGTTTTGCGTTTCAGGTTTTGTTCCCTAAAATCGAAAAACAGCGTGGGCGAAGCACGCGGCGTGAGGCAGAAAAGCCCCCGAGACCCTGACCGCGCCGGACCAGATGAAACCGTGCGGCTTCTTTGTCGTACATCTGAAAACACCAACAAAGACTAAAAAGAGATCCCCAAAGGATCCTAGTTTTGCACAAAGTGCCCCAGTCAAGTAAAGACAGATTGGGAAATCCCAAAAAGGATCCTTCCGCAGCCTCCGCGATCTCGGCGGCCCTTGGCGCTTCGCGGAGGGACCGTGATGCCGAGGAGTTCCTCAACTCTATGCTCTAAGTCTTGTGGTGTTACATGGGCCAGCAGGGCGTTAGAGGCCTTTGTGGATTGACCACTCTAGAATATGAGCCTGTAGGGTTCCTTCGGGCTTAGCTGTCACGGTACATTAAGGGTGCTTCGGTATTCCAACCAATATGCAGACTTTACGGCACGTCAAGGTCTGTACATCACAGTGTCCCATCCCGACGCAGGCTCAGCCAACTCAGCCGCGCACTAAAGGCCAGAGTACTACAGCAAATGTTGGGTTCAGGGTTGAGGGCCTCGCCGGTATCGGACGAATCCCAAGCTCCCTTCTTGCATCTTCTTACAGCCAGTCACATTTCTATAGCTCTGGACACGCTGAAACCGCTTCTGTACATTCGTTGCTGGCGGTAGCCCCAAAACATCCCGAAATCCTGCTGGGCAGTAGCAGTGCAAAGCAGCTCAAACGTAGAAGAAGGACGCAGGATGACGCCCAGCAACTGGAAGGTGTTGAACCGTGAAACCTCGCCAGCGTCACGAAGCTGCCAAAGTCAAAACCCCAAAACTGAGTCAGTTTAGGGTTGCGGGTTACGGCAAATTCAATCCCAAAGAGGAGCTGGTGCGTCAGCTCGAGGCAGAGCGGCAAAAGGCTGCTGCCCTCAGATGAACGGCTGCCTCTCCCTGACTATGTACTATTTTTGAGGATCCATCACGCACGGATTCCCAAGGCCTCCCCTCAAAAAAGGCAACGAGACCTTGCAATTGACTGTACGTGAGCTTACGGTAGGCTTGTTGACGTGAGTGTGGGTTCTCAGTGTAAAAGGGGTACGCATCGATCAGGGTCGCAATTTGGCAAGTTGTCCTGTTTTGCCGGTGGGGGGCTTTATGGACGTACATCGAGATTTTCTCAACTTCGTTGGTTTTTCATGCGTCTGCGGAGATTTGTGGCTGGTGCCTAGCAGAGAATCCCTTATCTCCGACATGAGCGTCTCCGTGCCTGTGTGGGCACGTACTCAACCTGCTAATCATGCGTGCAGGGACATGTCTATGTCTGCGCTTAAGATATTGTGTCGCATATCACATATTCATACACACTGTGTATGTCTTTTTGCCTGCCAACCACTACTTGTTTGTGCTGTTCTATCTTTCTGAAGTACCCTTGCCTTATGCATGGCAGATGTACGTGATACAACACGTACCCCAATTTAAGGAATGTTAGGCAAATACAACGATTGCAGTGTACACATGCGTTGCATGGGTGTGTGTGTGTGACATACACACAACACACACACACACATATATATGGTGCAGCGCTGCTAGGCCCCCCCTCCCCCCCCC
>BGNK01003441.1:21700-39766 GCA_003297005.1 Symbiodinium sp. clade A Y106 | reverse complement strand
CGTGCGGTTGCTAAGGGTTTGGACCTTAGGATGTGATACAGTTCCACTGAACTCCGACCTGCCCTGAGCTCCAAAGCCAGTGGTAGTGATGAGTATCATGGTGATGATGATGATGATGACGAGGATGGTGGTCATGATCCCCATCCGCACTCTCCTCCGGTTCTTTGCTCAAGAGTCCCGAATGAAAATCATTCAAATACGTGTTCAAGCTTACTTTTACCGAAACTTGGCTTGGAATGACAACGGTCAATACAGTTTTCGCAAGAACATCACATTCCAAGNATACCATGGGGGGGGGGGGCCTGCGACGCGGCGACGCGGCACCACATATATATATATATATATATATGTATATATAAATCTATACCTGCATACATAAACAGAGAGAAAGACAGAGAGGAGGAACGTGATGGGGCGACATAAGTAAAGTGACTGTAGTGATGTGGCAGTACAAGTAGGCTTCCCACGGCTTTCCTTGCAATGTGCCATTTATCTGTAGCCTACTAGTTCTTTCATGACCAGGGAAAGCCCCGTTCATGCTGCATCTAGAGTGTCAATGAGGATGGACCAACCTGAAAACACATCTCCTCCTCTTTCACTCCCCTGTAAACAGCCCGTAAAAGACGAGCGGGCCTAGCACCTGAGGGGCTTAACTCGCCCTGTAAGCCTGAGGGAAGAGGAGAGAGCGAGACACACAGAGACAGCTGATAGACAGACAGAGAGACAGAGATACCTGTAGATAGATAGACAGATGCGCATGTAAACACACATTGAAAGAGAGCGGTAAGAGACATTGCCTAGTTGGCTTTGGTGCTAGACTGTTACTAGATCAGACTAAAACCTTGTTTCCAACTCCCGAAAATGTCATGACAGACAAGATTCTCTGACCCGAAGCCTCACATGCAACATATCCCACTGACAACTACTCAGGTAGCAGCTCTGCAGAAAGATTTGCAGCAAGCGCAGGCCCTCCTGGCAGTTGAACTCCAGCTCTTCTGCAACTGAACCTACCGGGCTGTTCTTATGTGGATTTGAAAATAGCAGAATGCACACTCGCACGGGATGATTTTTATGTATCAGCTGGCCCCACCGAAGAGAAGCGATGAATTCCGAAATTGTCGAGCTTAGAATATGAACCTAGTAATCTGGAGGGTAAGCTGCCAGGCATTGAACCTGACGCTCGCGCCTGCGAGCGAGATTCGTGAGCTTGCCGGCTTTGTCCTCAGGGTCGCAGACAAACGTTCGAGTCAGCACCTCCTCAAAACTTACATAGCCTACGGGGATATGCTGACATCATTCCGAAGGCATTCCAGATCGGGCTACGGGACTAATCCAAACGAAACCCAACTAGAATCCGAGTATGTGCATGGGAGTGACAGCCGCTGCTGCCTTATGTTTCTGTCGCTTGGCACCCATGGGAAGTGTCAACAATTGGGGCCCATTGCTGAAAAGAGTTCGGGGGTAACACCAAACTCTGAGCACGCAATATAAATCTTTTTTTTTGCAATGTGCACCCCGCAAAATCAAGATTTTTTATTGCTACTGTGTCGTTTGCGGATCATTCCTGCCAGCAGTCGGCTTAAGGACCCATCACTTCTTTATAGTCTCTGAATACATTGTAGGTCTACATGGCAATGCTTGATTCGATTCGCATAGCACGAAAAGAAAGCATACAGACATAGGTGTATCTGTATATGTATACATGTAGCACTCGACATGTATGTGCTGCACACGACGTAGTTTGCTTCAACTCCAGGGGTTCCTCAGGCCAACCAGGCCTGAGGGTTCGGTGGTCGGCAGAGCCTAGGTCAAAACCGAGAGAGAAGGAGCACAAAGGATCCGCAGACTACTGCGCAAAGCCTACGAAAAAAGCCGTCATCCAGCAAGGCCGACTAACTTGCAGCTCCTTTTCCTTTTGCTCGCCTGGCTCGCTTGTTCGTGACCTGCCGTGCTTGCTGTGGCTTGCGATGCGGGTGAAAAACTACAATGCACCGGGAGCCGGAACTTCCGATGCCCTGCAAAGAAGTGTGGCTGAGATTTTTCACTGCCCGTTGGGACCCCATACAACAACTGCAACAGCCATACACTGCAACCTTGTCAGATGCATGACAAAGGCTATGCCGCCTCAAATTCCAGAACCTTGAGTGTGGGCGCCGAAAACCGCATTTTGCCTCCTCAATCCCCCATACCAAACGAAACAAGCCTTCACATCCTCTACTGTCGGCGCCGTCGCTACATGCTATGAGGCGACAGGGAGGCCATGGCGGAGCGAGCCGCGTGGACCTCGGCCCACAGGTTCTTTCCACGGTGCTGCGAGCAGTGAGGTAAGGTTTCACATGCTTCTTTGTCGACATGCTGTTTAGGTGTTGGGGCAGATTAGCACCTAGGTCCTGCGAATGGCTTCGCGGAGTTTTTTTCTCTAGTTTGGGCTGGTGCTAAGACAGCGCTGTTGTAAAAGGATGGCATTCACCCAGCCAAGCCGCAGCTACGATAGGCCAATAAAACACCCCAGGACGCCGGTGCTGAGGCTAGCAATGTGGGCGGTGGGCCATGTTTTTCAAATTATGGTGCAACTATCATCAGGGTCCTGCATTATTGGTCATTGTTTGAACTCAATTGCTTCTAGCGGAAGAACCTCGTCAAATAAATCCTGAATGCCAGAACCCTGAGTCCTAAACCCACGTCGTACTTGCACAATGTCCTCGTAAAAGATTTCCGTACATGGTAGCGCCAAAACATGGGATAACAGATGAAGTCTTCTGCTATTTGGTCATGGCCGTTCTTGCAAGAAACATATTTAAAGCTATTCGACCTGATATTCCTGTCTCGCGCTGCCTTGCGATTCTACTTGGATTTCGGGTTGCGGATGTAGCAGCTATAGGGTCTGGAGCCAAGCCTCCAAATTAAGCCCTTCGGAGTACTCGTAGAAAAGGGATTCTCGAACGGTTGACCGCAACGATCTGAATCTCGAACCCCTGACGTCTACAACTCTCAAAAAGACAAAAGCCTGAGGAGGAAGCCTTGCGCGCCGAGCTCGCTGCAACGGTGGAAGAGCTGCAGGCCACTGGACTGCATGGCAGTTCTGCGACTCTCTCTCTCTCTCTCTTAGCTCCCTCGGCTGGGAGAAACTCTTGACATGAGGAACAATTAACAACGGGAGTTGGTTCTAGAAGTGGCATGGATCAGAACACAGTGGCATTTGCATGATAGTGAGGTCGGGATTCCACTTACAAATTTCAACTTGCAACTCCGCGTTACAGCTGAACTGCGCCTTCAGTCCCACCCCCCCTCTGCGCAGCCAACCAACCCTCTAAGGCCGTGAAATCGTCGGTTGAGCGACGGGAACCTACAGCTGACGATGCGGAAGAGCAGTTCCAGCCTCCAGCAGGCTTGCACAATGGCTGTGATTTCCAAACCCTAAACCCTGCATCAGCTGGGCGGGTGGGAAAGAATCCAGGCCGTAGCTTGGAAGGCTCCTGTGGCTCAGCGATACAAGCTGAGTAGTAGGGTCTAGGCCTAGGTTTCCTTTGCTCGGATTCCAGAAGGCTGTGTCGTCTAGTCAAACATTCAGACTATCCGGTGTTTGTGTTGCTCGGGATGGCTTGAGTCTTTTTGGTTCAGTGCAGAATTGGGTTCTTGTTCTGGCTTTGGTGTGTTCCGGCTTAGAAGCGAAACCGCAAGGATTCTGCACAGGGGGTTTGTAGGTTTCATGTACCGGTTCCCAAAGACGAAAGCTGAGGAGAAGAGTCCTAGAGACGAGTTTCGGTTCCTACCAACATTTGTCGGTTGTACAATTGTAGCTGATGCAAGATGAGGTTTGCAGGATG
The DNA here is from genome assembly GCA_003297005.1 of Symbiodinium sp. clade A Y106. Lineage (NCBI taxonomy): Eukaryota > Dinophyceae > Suessiales > Symbiodiniaceae > Symbiodinium > Symbiodinium sp. clade A. Next base: position 35,939 of record BGNK01003441.1, on the reverse strand, counting down.
TCGGGCTTCAGAATGTAAGACGTGCGGGGTTGAAGGGTTATATGGGACGGGCTTTGTAGCAACTCCACAGGGGCAAAAGAATCCTGCAGTCAGCATGTAATAAACGATGTCTAGCGTTTAAGGTGCAAGGCGTGGGTCTTTTGGTTTCGAGGCTTGCTTAAAAGTAGGAACCTCCGCAAGCCTTCCCAAGCAGGTGGCCAGAAGCGTCCAGACACGAGGGCGTCTTTTGCGGCTGCAAAAGCAGATGACCCGGAGGCGGCTGTCTCTGTGATGCGTGGTTTTCTTCGGGCTGGGGGGGGGGGGCTATTACTGTAGGCTACCAGCCCGCCTTCTCGGCTTATAGAGTGTGGAAGGTACTTGTATGCTTGTCGACAGCCCATCCTCAAATGCGGTGGCAGAAGCGCTCAAACCAAGGTTCTTCTACCGGTGTGCTGAAGCTAATGCTCGTGTCCCGGTAGTTGCAGATGGGTCAGTTCTGATTGTCTCACACCTGGCATAGGTCACAGGCCTTGTTGTGGTTAACGTTTCTCAAGACATGACTGCGTGAAAGCCTGCAACATGCATCATGTTCTGGGGAGCGCAAATGCTCGAGAGCTCCAAGCGATTCAGTCACTTAGCCCTTCAAGCCGCCATCTCAAACACTGAAGCCTTGACCCCAGTCTACGAACATCGCACCCACACAGGTGCCTCAACCTTTCAAGTCCCGGCACGACCGCACGACCGCCATGCCCTGACACCAACCCCTGAACCAACTCAGTTTCACACATTTGGAACCTGAAACCGTAATCCCTGCGCCGAAACCCTTCCAATCGATGCAAAGGGTCAGGATTAGACGCCACTGCAACATAGCTGGAGAAACTATAGTAGCCCCGATGAGTGGAGAGCAAAAACGCCAGGGCTTGACATCCCTCCTCGCGTCCCAGGAGCCAACACCTTCAGTTCAATATTTTGTAGTGTCAAGTCAGTATTGCTATCAAGCCTGTTGCCTTGATTATTGGGTATGATTCTTCCTAATGCGCATCGACAAGGGTTTGGGATTCAGAGATTCCGTGAAGGACGGCACGGCTTCAAGGTTTGATGCTTTCGAACTTTCGGGTTTGGCGGCATGCTTGGTTTTGGGTGGTGATGGTGTGAAGAATGAATGTGGCTTTTGCGGCTTACTCCTGCTCATAGTCCGACTCCTACCCTCGCTACTACCACCGCTACTACGACCACAACTATAACTACGACGACTACTACTACTACTGCTACTACTGCTACGACTACGACTACTACGACTATTACTACTGCTACTACTCCTACTCCTGCTCCCACTCCTACCGCTACTGCTACTGCTACTGCTGCTGCTGTTGCTGTTGCTGCTACTCCTGCTCCTAGTCCTGCTCCTACTACTCCTACTCCTCCTACTCCACTCCTACCACTACTCCGACTACTACTAGTAGTCGTTGTGGTAGTTGTAAGAATACTAGTAGTTGTTGTTGTATGAGCAGTACCATCCGTCGAGTAGTACCAGCCGCACGAGTGCCGGCATAAGTAGCAGTAGCAGTATTAGCAGTCGTCGGAGGGAAGGAGCAGCAGCAGCAGGTTGTTGGCGTCACTGTTGCTGCTGTGAAAAAAAGGCCAAACTCCTGTACCTGCGGACAGAATCCAAAATGTCCGACAGCATGTGCCAAAGCCCTGGATCCTAGACCGCAACATACCTCCTTCAGACAGGAATCTTTGGCGGTGGCTTTGCTTCAGCCCAACGACGAGGGACACAGCTTGCTTCAGGCTCTTCATGCTTTGTTCTAGCGTTTGTTTTGTATTCTGTCAGGACGCAGGCCGAAGTGAATTTTTCTAGCCGGCCGCTAATTTGCCTTGGGCTTCCGAACTCATAGGGGCCTCCCTGGTTGTCGGTCGCACGGCTCAAACAAGAGTTTGAGACTGGGGGCTTTGGCCTGTAGGCCGCTTGACTTTGCCCACTGTTTTTCATGTTGTAGGCCTTTATGGCTGTCGGAGTTCGGGTTTCTTAAGCGTAACTTGAAGCGTCGTTCATGCACGGCGAATGAGGCGCCATGCTCCTCCACTGCAGAAAGGAACGACTCAAGGGTCCGAATTCCTGGGTGCACAGGCTACTTCGATAAAAGCAAACTGAACTACAGCAAACTTCGGCTGTTCTGCGGCACAAGGGCGAAATGGTTGGCACTGTAGCGATTCTGCCAGGGGAGACTGCAGCTAGAAGTTCAAGACACCTCGCAGCGATTTACGGAGTTCATCCGACTATATCCATTAGGCCCAAACATCTCGTGAGCTTTGAGGGAGGGCACCTCGTAGTCAAAAGCCGCTCCAAGTTCCAAACTCTAGTTCGATGTTGGCCTAAAGATGAAAACAGAGTCAAGACCCAATACTAGTAATGCTAGCTAGAATGCTACCAGCAATAACAAGATTACTAGTAGTAGACTATTAAGAAGGAGAAGTCAATAGTAATTGTAATCGCAAGTAAAAAGCAGAAATGCAAGAGTAGCAATGCGAAGTCGACGCAACGGAATAAGACTAGTGATAATGCCGGTGCTGTTTGCATTTGCCGTGAGGTGGCGCTCGAAGCCGGATCCTACAAGGCTGCAGAGAAGCTTCTGGAAGAAGGCGTGAGAAACTGAAACCGCACGATTTTTCCTGCCGAGGACCCTATAGATTCGGGACCTTACAACAAGAATCCGACAGTCACTTCAGAAGCACTTAATTACGACATCTCTGAGCTCTGTACAAATGAGCCGAGACCTGGCCTGTGCTAAACCTTGAAAGATTCTGGCGCTTCGAAACTGCCGGGCTGCAAGATGCAACGAACCCCAAATCCAAACTGTAGCTTCGAATTTTGCGGTCCCTCAAACGAAACAAAATGCCCAACCTACCAAACTCACCCTCAGAAAATAAGGCGAAGTACTGCTATAAGTCCAGTCATGAGACCAGGACAGAAGCTGTTTGAGCGGTCGGGGGCCCTGGCAATTGCGACGTTTGATGATGATTTCATACACATTCACCTGCTGTGTTAGTTGTCCATGGGAACCCCAATGTATAGAAACCATGTGTAGCATGGCCGCAACAGTGATGCCGGGCATACTACCAGTATGTGTGGTAATACTTGCATTCGCTCCGGAATCCCGGCATTGGTGACATGCTACCCGCACGTTTATACCTGCAGTATTGATATGGCCTAGTGTTCTAAACTCATCTCATGTGCAAATACCAGAAGGACATTAGCACATGGACATGATAAGCACTAGCTGTCGGAAACTGACCTATAGCACCTTGTGCCTATTGAGGATGGAGTACTAACGTTTTGTTTGCCTGATGGCTCCTATTAAACAACGGCTGACTGAGATTGGTACTGCTGCCTCAGACCACCATCCACACTGCTGTGCGACATTTGCTTTTACTTTGTGTCGCAGTTGCATCCGTGGGCTTATGATTTGTCGTTGCATTTGCACGGGTATGTTTGGTTTAGTGGTGTCGTACATATGTACTTCATCATGCATGCGCTTATGGCATATATTTCTTATGAATGAAGGTGTTTTCTTGTGCACGCATACTTACTTATGTTACCCATAGGCATTGCTACCAGGTGCTCTTCTTCACAGCAGTGGCAGTTTCTGCATAGGGCCCGTTGTTGTTGTCATCGTCGCAGCTGCAGCCGCAGTAGCTGTAGTGGTAGCCGTGATCGTAGTAGTGGTGGCAGTACTAGCACTAGCAACAGTACTTGTACTTGCACTTCTACCAGTACTACTGCTGCTGCTGCTGCAGTCCCTCCTTTTGAGAGTTCACAAAACCGGCAGCCTGGGCAACTCGGCCTTGCCAAATGTGCGGCTTCCTCGACATGCGCGACGCGATTAGCGGGCCAACACAGACAAACAAAGCCATGGTAGCAGAAGCCACGACTCCCCCAACTCGCACCCTCGGCTCTGCCCTCGCAGCTACAAACATGCTCACCATGTGCACAACAGAGCGGCGATCACGACGATGACTATGGGGACATTTCAAGCACCGTCGCAGTCAGCTCTGTCGTCGTCGCAGCGGAATAGACGTAGGAGTTGGAGCAGCAGAGTAGCAGTAGCAGCAAAGTATCAGTAGCCGAAGTCGCTGTAGCACGAGCATTGCTGCTGCTCCACTGCCACTCCAACTTCGACGACGACGACGACTGTTGATGCTGCTCCTGCAACTGCTACTGCTACTGCACTGCTGCTGCTGCCGATACTAGTACTACTACTACTACTACTACTCCTCCTACTACTACTGCTACTACTGCTACTACTTCTTCTACTTCTACTTTGACTACTACTACTACTACTGCTGCTACCGCTACCGCTATTATGACTACTGTTACTACTACTACTACTACTACTACTACTACTACTACTACTACTACTACTACTACTACCACTACCACTACCACTACCACTACCACTACTACTACCACTACTACTACTACTACTGCTGCTGCTACTACTACTACTACTGCTACTGCTTCTGCGACTGCGACTACCATTACCACTGCCACTGCCACCTACTACTACTGCTACTACTACTACTACTGCTACTACTTCTACTACTACCACCACCACCACCACGAGAACTCTCGCACTTACATGCCAGACGCTCCAGAAGCCGTAGCGCTGTCACAGACTGCGAAACATCTAAACTGTGAGGCCTCGCGCACTAATACACTAATTCCTACTTGATAGTAGCCCTTGCTCGTCTTCGTGTCATTTTCACAACAATCCTGGAACCTCTCCCAACCTTTCGACACTCCCCCGACATTTGCTGGAACTTTCGCGAAGTCTAGTGTGCAAGGCACGAATTCGAGCAGAAGCTTCGAGAAGAGCTGTTCGAGCAGCAGCGGAGGCATTTGCGGGCCAGGGTGTGAAGGTAAAGGTATCAAAATTTTTTCGTGGTATAGCAGGGATGGGGATTTGCAAAGAGAGGGTCTTTGCCAAGCGGTTAAGAGCTCCAAGTGTAACCAGTATCAGCAATTGAGGCTGTCAATTTTGGGTTGTTTTGGGGTAGGCGGGCTGCAATGGATGGCGGCTACCGTCTTGCCACTGCCGCCCTGCATAGATTGCAATTTCGAGGTTTGATTTGCTTTCTCAGTGCAGCCTTGCCAGCTCGAGCTGGGCACACTAAGAGCAGGCTCACATGCTGATCGCCAGAACAGTAAGACTAAGCATACTGTTGGGTGTAGTCCTAATTAAGGCTCAGACATCTCAATGGAGGCCCACGGAGAATAAGGCTGAAACACGTATGTATGTGCCTTAAACCTCGCCAGCACCCGCTGAAACCTCAAGCTGAGGAGCACACGCTCTGACTCTCTGACGGCCAAAGCAAAGAGACCGCGAGTCGAGGGGCTCTCGAAGCGCGGAACCCCGAAGCCCACTGAGCTCCAAATTCGGGGCTTCTTAGATGATGTGTCCTTTTTCATTAAGGATCCTTCCATCTGGGGTCGGTCCCCTGTACTCAGAAGCTCCCCCAATGCCGCCCGAACATGCGCCGGGCCGGCCGGGCGAGAGCTGCATGCCTTTGGGAGGGCGACAACTTGGCCAGACAGGCACAGCACTGCGTACAAAGCCACAGGTCTGAGTTGCCGGCTTCAGGCAAACTGCAGGAGTTGGGATGCCTTCGTTTTGAGTGAGTTTGCATTCGGTTTGGTAGTTATGCAGACTCTTGGACTTTACCAGGGCCGGGAAAGTGGACGACTTCGTAAGGGTACCTGCATGGAAGGGTTTTCTGAGTCGTAGGGGTCATCGGGTTGTGCAGAAGATATAGGGCGGCTTGGGATAGCTAAAGAGCGACCGTGAGGTCTCCGGGGTGTTGAGCCTCCGCAGTCCAGCAGGCTCTGTCATTCTGTGGAACTGGCAGGAGGCAGAAAGCGTGTTGAAACCCTGAAACCCTGACCCAAGCCCAACCCATGGATGGGGCGAGGCCTTCGCCAAGGCCGTCACAGCATGCGACGCGGCACGTGCATGGCAGCACGCGCTTGCCCTGGCAGACGCCGAAGACTCGGTGGCTCCATAAACCGTGCGTTGTACGGAGTCCTATCGCATACAGGCACATGTTGCTGCGACAGCGCAGCCGAGTAACACCTGTCCTATTTTTGATGGCTCGGCAAAGCAAGCACCACTGGCTTTGAGCCACAAACTTCGCGAGGTCATGCTGGAGCAAGGCCACGGGAAGTGCCTGGCAGGGGTGCATGCTCAAATGATGTGGTGCCGTTCGAAGGGGAGGTGGAACCGTGCTGTCGGCCTGCTGCCGGTTTGCATTTAAACGACTGCCCTGCACTCGAAAACCCCGATGGCGCTACAGTATTCTCTCCGGCTTGTTTCGGAGCATGTTCGGATATACCGACCCAGGGGTGGTCAGCGGCTTCCCCTTAAAGGCCAATGTCTTTGGTGTTGCACGCCAATCCTTTCTCATTTCTCCTTCCGTGCTTGTTCAGATTCTCTTGATTTGGCAGTCCTGGGCTGTCCGACCTGCACCCGCTACAGACCTTGCAGGACTTGTATACGAATCCCAAGCAAGGCTCACGGTTTGGAACTTGGCATGTATATCTTCTCGGCTGTACATTTCCTCCCATATCTACTTAAGCTATCCAATCCAAGGCGGCTCTCATCAACTGCCCAGTTCGTAGGATACTAGGCCCCCCCCTTGGGAGTGTTGGAACAAACCAAAGCCTGAATCCTTCCAACGCAGCGAGAAAGGTTGCAAGACATGAACTCTCGGGAGCTTTCGCCCTCCAGCGTGACCTATTCCCTCATCATCGCGGCATGCCGGCAGTCGAACGAATGGAGGTGGCCCCTGAGGCTGGTTGCTGCACTGACCTTAGGCTGACTACGAGCATTTGTTTGGGCATTCGCTCTTCATGACACGTCTTTTTCTGGCTTGGGCGCTGAATGGTTTGATGCGTTTCAGGCTGCGTCGTAGCTCCGACCGTTTGCTTTCTGTTGGGTCTCGTGTCCTCAGCTGCTGCTTATTTCCATTTCAAGTCGTTGTCAGAGCAGAGTTGCACTTTTTCAGCTGTGGCCCAGGACAGAAGAGGGCTTCCCTTTGGACACCCGCGTCTGTGGTGCAGCAGCAGGCGCTTGCCAGCAAGTGGGCCAATGGCGCTGGGCCGCGTGGGTACTGGAGCAGCTTTGGGAAAGCAGGGGCAAAGGCCCCAGCACCGAAGACATCTCCCTGAATTTGGCGCTTGCCACTTGCAAAGAGGGCCGAAAGTGGCAGCAAGCACTCCACATGCTAGCAGAGGCCGGCGAGTCGGTTTGGGACGACGTGGCAGCGAGCTCCTTGATTAAAGCCCTTGGCCCGCGATGGGCCATCAGCCTTGCTATCCTCGACCTGGCCCCTGGCATCTCAGCCCGGGCTGCCGCCATTGCCTCCTGCGCGCAGGCGAGGCAATGGAAGCAGTCCTTAGCATTGATCACAGGGCAGATCGATGCAGTTGCGCTCAGTTCCGCCGTCAGCAGTTGTGCGCAGAGCACAGAGTGGCAGAGGGCCCTTGCTTTGGGGAGCAGTTATGTTAATGATTCGTACCAAGATGGCATCTTATGGAGCTCTCTGCTCAGCGCGTGTGAACATGGGAGTGCCTGGGACCTGGCCTTGGATCTCTTCGGGCAGATGCAGCATGCTACGGGCTTGCACCCGAACTTAGCCGTCTTCGGGACCCTCCTGCGATCTTGCAGTGCTTCCTACCGTTGGGAGGAGGCAGTGCAGCAGGCATCTTCAATGAAGGCCACGGGAGCCCCAATGCCCAAGAAGCAGGTAAGTTATTCCAACCTCTACGCATTGGCCCATCACGTAAGAAGTGGACTCGCATTGAAGGATCATCTTCTGATGCCGACGGCCGTTTGCACGTCCGGAATCCTTGCGACTTTGGTGGCAGCCGGCCATGCTGACAGCATGCCACGACTCAGCCCTGCCATACGACCCTCGGAATACGAAAGAGACCTTCGTATCAGAACGTCGCATAATCTACCGTGATATCTTGCTGCACAGGTTGATGTCACAACATTCACGGCAGTTGGGCTTTTATGTTGTTTGCAATTCCCTGTAGAAGATGCTGCTAGGCCGTGCATGAGTATGAAGTCCAAGGCCACCTCCTTGGCCTGGCCTTGGTGACGAAAACGTGGCAGCCGCCACTGCCACATGTGCTTGGCGCAAGCAGTGTGGAATGTGTTGCAGCTTGGACGCATTCGGGTTTGCGGAAACACCACGGCGACAAGACCTTACGTTTGGCATGTTCATTTCCGGACATGCAAGTATTCAGGTGCTGACAGAGCTTTTGGAGGGTTGGCAGTGGTGGAGCAGGCCACGCAGCTACGCGCGGGGACCTCGGCACATAAGTTGCCTACTACTAGTACTGTAAGTATTTCTGTAATGGATGTGGAGAGTGTGCTTTTTGCCTTCCATCGAACATACCCCGAGCGGCCGAGCCCTCCGTTGAAATGAAACTCTCCAGCCAGCCTCTTTTTTCCGGGCACGTTGTGTCGGGAGGCTTTGGGCCAAGGCAAAATCCTTTGAACACTACCAGAGCAAGGACTTTCTAACGCATGTACGTATCGGTGCCAGAACTGAGAGATTGAAACCTCGTAGACTTGTGTCTCTCCGTACTGTAGGCACAGCAGCAAATCTTCCGAAGTCATCGCCCAGGATGGCACGCAGCTTCCTCGCCGCAGTGCAAGCCGGGCTCCGGGCTCCGGAGCTTCCCGCGTGCCGTCGTGTGCTAGGTGGGGTGCTAGGGATAGAATTGATGGAGCTTGCGGGTTTTGGCACCCTCGGGTGTGGGGGGGTTGTGACATTCACAAGTCCCGACATATAGTCTGCGGTAGTTTGGGACGTAGCCGGGGAGCAAGATTTTGACAGCTCCAGGCCATGATAAATCCATTTCGGTAGGTTGTGGAGTCTTGTATCTGGAAGTGTTTTGCAAGGACAAGAGTCATCGGAGTCTCCGGGCTTCTTCATGACTACCAGCAGTGCACAAGCCCTAGACGGGCCTTCGGACCTGTACCCAAGCCACAACCTGTGAGGTGCCACCTGCACCATGGGTGCAGCTTTGGTGCGGCTTCAGTTTGAAGCGTCTCATTTCGCAGGAACCAGAGCAGTGAGAAAGGTTGAGCGACTTCGGAGCACGTCGTGATTCGGACAACTTTCTCGATGGCGGAGTAGGCCCCGAAGCCAGCGGGCCCCCATCTTGATCGCTAGTTTGGCCGGACGGCACTCGTTGAAGTAATTGTAGCCGTCACACTAAAACATAGTCAACAGACAGAAGCCATGTGAGCAATTTGTTCTCACCTAAGTCCTGAGACAGGTGCGGCGTCACGGACATGGGGTCGAGTTTTGGGGGGGCAAACTTGACATCGACATAGGCTCTTGACAACGCGCAACAACTTTTCAAGTTTCAGCGTGCAATTGGACGGCCCCACAACACTTGTGAAGGCAGTTCCTGCATGGCACGGGCAGACAGAATGCCTTGTCCATGCTGTGCAGCCGGGAGGACAGGGCTTCATGAAGCCCCAAAGACCTCATGCGCTCAGGCCAATACCACAAGGCTCCATATTGCAAGCGCATGTTCCGGCAATGGTGTCTTTGCGCTGGAAAGCCGCATCCTGCATTAAGCCTTGCTACTAGACCAACTGGAGCACCAGGTGCTTGTTGAAGGTGGATTTTAGGGCCGGTGCAGACCTGCGAGTCATTCGAGCCCTCAACATTGCTCTTCAGGTGTGTAAGTTGTCCATTTCAGAGTTGGTTGTGCATCTTCGCAAAAGAACCCCATGCAAGAAACCTGCCTTTTTGCAGGACGCGACGCGCGAGGCATCCCAGGGCATCCACCGAATCTTTCTCATAAGCACTGGATTTCAAGAAGCTGGGATTGGCGTTTAGGGGTGGTGCTTCAAGACATACCACTAGAGATGACAAGAGGAGTTAATCAGGAGCACTCATCACGTTTAACAAGTTCATGTTGCTGGGGCGGCTGCTGCCTGTCTGACAACATGACTCCGATTTCTGAAAGTATGATCTCGCATACTTACCTTGGAGTAGAAAGCGCACATGGAGTTTATGGATGTGAAGCGGCGTTGGCCAGCTGTTGATGGCTGTCAAAGTTGAAGATTTCGGGCTACCTTTGGAAAATCCCATCCAAACACATCCAAACACCAAACTCAGATCCAGCCAACATGGGAGCCACAAGCCCTCCAGCCGTAAGCTCAACATTTGCAGACCAAAAATAAAACCCTTTATCCTGGATCAGCCCGTTGTCCGTGAGAAACCTGTGCCAGGTCTTTGCGCTGTTGATGGAGGCCCAGGCTGTGCGGGTGAGAACAACACCTATTCTCGAGAACCGTCTTGTCGGTGATAGCATCTTCGCCAGGCCGATCCATATCAGCCGAATGCAGTTGTCGCCCTAGCTGAGCTCTATATTGATCCGGTAGCGTATCTGCGAGCTTCAGCGGGTCTCGAGGGAAGTACCGGGTTTTCGGGTCGTGGCCTTTCAAGGACGGGGCTTTTTTCGAAGCCGGGGTAGGATTTGTACAAGAGTTGGTTGCATGTTCGGTATTGCGATTTGGCTCGGGTCGGGATGTTCCTGCTCCCTGAGGTCGCTACGATCTGAGATTTAGTAGATTCGGGATCGTCCTTGTGAGGGCTTTCGAGACCATCTAAAAATGCCTGCATGCCCGCCTGGAGTCCTGAGCCCCTCTCGCAAGGAAGGTGTGACGCCATTCCTGCAGTGCGCCCGGGCGGGCAACTGCGCCTTCATGATGTCGCCCTCCCAGTTTGAACATGTGGCCGTGGCGGTTGCCTGTTGTTTAGATAGGCGGCACTTGAGGACTTTTGTTTTGGGACCTGAGATGCACTACATAGAAACATCTAGTCGGGGAGGGAGAGAGAGAGAGAGAGAGTGGTCATAGGGGACCCCAAAAGCCGACCACTTAGACACAACAGAGGTGGTCGGGCGGGCCTAGCGCCTGCGGGTTATGCGTGACCCCTAAGCCCGGAAGAAAGAAAAGAGAGAGTGGTTACCGAGTTGGTTCTGATTTAGGTTAGGTGGGGTGTGTTCGGGGCGAATAGGGCCGAGCTGACAGCCTGGAGGGGTAGGCCTTCGGGCCAAGGGTCTTTCGGGGCACTGCACCCCCCGCAAGCAAGCAAGCAAGCAAGCAACAGAGAGCGAGAGCCCCAGGCTGCTGCTGAAGGGCACACGGGGCGCGGTGTTGCTCGACATGGACAGGGAGGGCTTAGTCAGCGAGGTTGTTGCTAGCAGCAGCAGCAGCAGGAGGAGGAGTAGTACTAGTCCTGACGACGCAATTAATTGCTTGCTTGCTTACTGCTGCTTCGACTGCTGCCGCGGCTGCTGCTGCTACTACTACGACGACGACCACCACCACCGCTACGACTCCTACTCCTGCTCCCTACTACTACTACTACTACTACTACTACTACTACTACTACTAACCACTACTACTAACCACTACTAGTACTACCACTACTAGTACTACTACTACTACTACCACTACTACCACTACTACTACTACTACTACCACCACCACTACCACCACTACCACTACTACCACTACTACTACTACTCCTCCTGCTGCTGCTGCTGCTACTGCTACTGCTACTGCTACTTCTTCTTCTACTACAACGACTACTACTACCAGTCGTGCTGCTAATACTGCTGCTGCAACTGCCGCTGCTACTGCTACTCCCACTACTCCCACTCCTCTTGCTACTACTCCTACTCCTACTACTCCTACCACTACTACTACCACCACTACGACTCCCACTACTACTACTACTACTACTACTACTACCACTACCACTACCACTACCGCTACCGCTACCACTACTACTACTACTACCACCACCACCACCACTACTACTACTGCTACTACTGCTACTGCTACGCTACTGTTACTACTAAGGCCACGATAACTACTACTACTACTACTACTACTACTACTACTACTACTACTACTCCTACTCCTACTCCTACTGCTCCTGCTCCTGCTCCTGCTGCTGCTGCTACTGCTACTGCTACTACTACCGTTTCTACCACCACTACGACCCCCACTGCTACTGCTACTACTACTACTACTACTCCTACTACTACTACTACTCCTGCTGCTGCTACCACCACTCCGGCTGCTACTGCTTATTACTACTACTGTTACTGCTATGGCTACGCTTACTAGCAGAATATTGACACCCCGTCGAGAATCAAGACAAAAATTGAATACTTCTCTGAGCGTGAAGTGCGTCATCTATACTACTTGTTGCGATTTTGCTTGCAAATTTGTGTCAGTGTTTTGTCGGGAATGCCCGCCGATCCTCACCGCGCTTGAACGAACATTTGTCCCGACTGCAGCCTACCATTGTAACCATACCGACGACGCTAATCGCCCTTGTTTTTGCGATTAGTGCGTCTTGATGGGGGAAGAGAGCTTAGTTGTCTCCCAAACCTCGCCTGAGTGAATCGCTCGAGCGCGAGTGCTAGAAAACCATACCGACGCATTTCGCTCGATTCACGCCTTGGTTTCCTGTGACAGGATACCGCAAGGATTCGTCGACTTGAATATTGGGGACTTGTGATTGGTGCCACCACCCTTCATGATAAAGTCCCCTGCCGAACAACCCATTGGAGCATGACCGTGGTTTATGGAATGTCCGGTTTGCATGCGTGCATCCGGTGATTGTGGTAGGTTATTGCCTGGTAGACTCGGGATCCGTGTATCTGTCCGGGCCTTTGACCAGCACATGAAGGGCACGCAATGCGACGAAGCCGATTAGGTATCCTGGAAAATCTTCCGATCACATGCAAGATGTCTGCCGTAGGATCGCAGCTGTAGAACTGCACTGCATCACGCAGCTCAGGCACGGCAGAGGTTCAGAGCTTTGGTGTGCAAGGGCTTTGTTAAAAGATAGACCTGGAGTTAGCATGTGAAATTTGATTCAGTCTCGGGCGTGTCTCATGTCAGGTTCTGTGTTGACGGGAAAGTACACGATATATAGCAGTCTAGCAGCCGGAAGGTAGTTGAAGTCGGCTTATTGCCAGTTTCTCTGTGGGTTGGAATTTCCTCCTTCCGGGCGAAGGAACTTAGAATTGGATGACCTTTCACATATCACAGCACAACCAATCCCACATTCTTACCGTGGCACAGCCACGGCAATTACGGCTTTGCCTCTGCGGTAGCAAACCCGTGACGACAACGGCCATGATGATGACACGGCCATGACGTGACTGACTAATTATGAAGGCTCCGAACACAAGCGTTTCAGAGATCTTGCCCCGGAAGCGGGATGAGAGTTCAGAATATCAGGCCAGGGATTCAAGGAGACACCGTCAGGCAAGGGAATGCAGGGAGCTTGTCAGAAAGATTCCGGAAACTAACATTGTCACCTTTAAGGGTTTTGAGAGTTTAGGGCTGCATGCACAAAATGGGACGTCGCAAGCTCCTGATGGCTTATCGCGAAGGCAGGGCACAAAGATGCCGTGCAGCTCTTGCTCAAGGCAAGGTGGGCCTTGATACATTAAGGCTTTGAGGTTAAGGGCTCTAAGTTCGGTGAAAGCACTTGTTGTTCTCGTCGGCCTCAACGAATGCACATCAGGTAGAGCACTTAGAGATGCAAAGTGTAGAGCGTTTGCACGTCTGCGGGTTGAATTTGTGCTTTGAGTTCACCGTTTGCCCCTTTCAGCTGAGGGAGCTTACGTGGAAGTGGTCCAAAACTCGGAAGCCCTTCAAACAAATAGTGGATTTTCGACGATGGCACGGGCGTCCCGCAGCGAGCATCCAACAGACATGCACCTTCTCAAGTACATCCAAGTGTGTACCAAGAGTGTTAAAATAGACCAAAGACTCCCCAAACGTAGCTCCCAAAACTCCGTTTCTCACAGCTCTTACACCAAGACAAAGAAGGTGTCAAGATTGCAATAGTATTGTGTGCTAACAGTCGGGTCCAAACAACACTAGAACTAGAACTACCACTACTACTGCTGTCACTACTTTTCTTCCTATTTCTAATACTACTACCACCACCACTACTACTACCGCTGTACCGCTATACCACTGTACCAGTGCCACTACCACAACGACGACGACTACTACTACTACAGAACGCGTCGAAATACGGGCCTGCGTTTTTGACTACAAGTCCATACAGCATACAAGTTGTCTTGACCAGCGTGTCTATGTTACCATGTCTAGTGTGCACTGAAATCTGCAAATGT
>BGNK01003441.1:6028-19519 GCA_003297005.1 Symbiodinium sp. clade A Y106 | reverse complement strand
CCCCCCGAAAAAACGAACAATTCCCGATGGCCCCAAAATGAGCAAGTTGGGTCCAAAACCCGCAACCTCAAAACAAATGACGGGCTTCAATCCCTAAACTCGAACATTATCGGCACCAAGCTTCCTCAGCATCCCAAATCTTAATGAGAGATGGTGGGTGGCATATCCGGAACCTCGAGCTTTGGGTACGTAGGCCGCAAGCATTTCAATTTCAAGAAGAGCTGACGGGTGACAAACCAAGCTTTTAAAACCAAACAAGAAAAGCGGTAGCCAACACTGTCTAGAATTTCGAACTTTGCAACTAAATCGTCGTGATACCTAATGGGTCAGGAACTATGACCCGAACCTCGGACGGGAAATGATGGATGGCATCCCCTACACCAGACATTTTATGAGGGATAAATTATTTGCAAATTTGCTCCCGCACATTCAAAGCTTTAACATGTTATGATTAAGAGCAGTGGGTAGGTGGTAGGTAGCCAACATTCATCCAGGTGGCTAGTCAAGCTGAAACTTTGGAAACAGTGCGTATTCATATAACCGACTCGAAAATGATATGACGGGCGGCGATCCCGAATACTCTGACAAAAGGATTTGGTTCCCGAACCCCAAGCTCTAACTCNTATCACCTGCCATTTAGTGCGACAGTTTAAACATCAAACATATCACTGGATGGGACTACTTCATTGTTACATGATGTAAGACTTGGCTTTGGGCAACGAGAAGTCAGAGGAATCGATGTGTCCGGCCGACCATCCATCAATGCATATATAAGAGCATGTGGACCTGTTACAGCAAGAATGTCACCACATACAAGATCAGCATTTACAAGTAGCAATACTACCTTATCATACCTTGTACTGACACATCCTTGTGAACATGCTAAAAAACGCTCGTTTTACACGAAAAACACGGGCCCGTATTCCGAGGCACCCTCTACTACTACTAGCCAACCCACCCCCCCCACCAACCATCTGTCGCTTGAACCGATGGGCAGAAAGGGAACAGTACGGAGGAAAACGCACCCATTAAGCATGAGCAGAATGGGGCGAAGCAGTTAACTGTATGCCAGAAAACGGACCCGCTAAACCGCAGAAACTGCAGAGTATGTACGGCACAAACATCATCATCAACATCAGCGTGTGGGCGCTTCCATTTCTTCTTGGTCATGGCTGATTCGTGTACTCTAAGCCCAAGCTAGAATGGCTGCGAAATAATTGCTTGAGGCTACATTGTCTGCGATTATCCCCATCCCCTCCACCCCCCGAGCCCCGATTCGCCCACGCAGCAAGAACAGTGTTGAGGAGGTGGTTGGTGGGGCGCGGGAGCCTACAACTGTTACTACTGTTACTACTGTTACTACTACTACTACTACCACCACTCCTACTCCTACTACTGCTACTACTACAACTCCTTGAACAGATACATCGAGAGCTACTGGATGAGAATGGCCCTCTACTCACAGCGGCGTGGCTGCAGCACAGCTCCACCACATACGCGGATGATATACATCTGCGCGAGGTTATGCGGACGGTGCAGGATCTGGAAAACATGGTGTATCGGTTCTGTAAGGTCCTGGATGCCTTGAGGGCCCACGGGATGGTCATCAACTCAGGTAAGTCTGCCTTTCTGTTGCGCTACCGTGGCTCCTTCATTAAAGCGTGGCTCCGGCGNGTGTATCGGTTCTGTAAGGTCCTGGATGCCTTGAGGGCCCACGGGATGGTCATCAACTCAGGTAAGTCTGCCTTTCTGTTGCGCTACCGTGGCTCCTTCATTAAAGCGTGGCTCCGGCGACACCTTATACATAAGGAGCAGGGAGACTGTCTTCGCCTACGAGGCCCTAGTGGCACGGTGTACGAAATTCCACTCAAGGAACAACATACTTATCTTGGTATTCGAATCTCGTATCACTNCAATTTCACGCCTGATGCTCAGGTCGAGGAAGCTAGACTCTTGGTGGTCCAGCTGCATCTGAAGGTGCAGCAACAGTGGCAGCTACCTACTGATGGCGACCCGGATGATGCTGCTGCATGCCGATGTGAGGCCTGTCATAGGACCTTTACCTCCTACCGTTTGCTAAGAGCGCATGAGGCTAAATGGCATGGTAAAAAGACACCCCAGACCCTCCATCCGACCTTGGACAGGAATGCACATGGTCTCAATGGGCTGCCCACTTGCAGGCATTGCGAGATCCCTTCAGACAGTGGGATGGCTTAGTTAAACCAGCGAGAACGCTGTCAGGTCCTCCGAAAGCAAGCATTCAAGGTCTCCGACTCGACAGCTTGTGCGAAGACCGAACAAATGACGTCGCTAGATGCCAGGACCACTGATGATGCTGAACCATCTCCACCGGAGGGGCCTCCATCCCCGGCTGTCTCTCNCAAGGTCTCCGACTCGACAGCTTGTGCGAAGACCGAACAAATGACGTCGCTAGATGCCAGGACCACTGATGATGCTGAACCATCTCCACCGGAGGGGCCTCCATCCCCGGCTGTCTCTCATGTAGCTGACGACTCAATGGAAGACGCCTCTGCCCATCCCTTGGCCCCAGAGGCTCCCTGCTCTTCCTCTACACAGGTCGAGCCCTCAGTGCTACCTGCTGAGGTGTCACCAGCTGATCTTCCCCTCATGCAGTGGACCAATGTTAAGGAGTGTCTTAGTAATGGCCAATGGACCCAGCTTCTGCAGGATGACCAAGTGCGGGAATATCTTCAGCACCGCTGCCCTGTTTGCTATCAGTGGCTGGCTACCACGACCAGCATCAAATATCACCTGACTATGNATGGCCAATGGACCCAGCTTCTGCAGGATGACCAAGTGCGGGAATATCTTCAGCACCGCTGCCCTGTTTGCTATCAGTGGCTGGCTACCACGACCAGCATCAAATATCACCTGACTATGCAGCATCCTGAATGGTCTGCGGCTCAGCCGGCAGCGCTCAAGCTTCTTCAGGGCTTTCGTCGGCACATGGTGGTCCCCTGTAGATACTGTCTCCAACGGCAAATTAACAAGGACAGACACTGGAAGCAATGTCATGTGCTACACATCTGTGCCTTCCTAGCAGTTCATCATGGCGGGGACGGTCAGCGACCCCATGGACTTGGATGCTCAGGAGCGCCTGTTTTGGATACAGGCAGGACCACTGAAGCGGGAGCCCGAAGAGAGCAAGTCCTCTGCACCGGTCGAGCGAGAAGTGACCAAGAGGCAGAGGCTGGACACGCAGAGCAAGGGCAAGGGCAAGGGCCACAAAGGGAAAAACAAGGGCTTTTCAAAGTCGGGCCCACCAAGCCTGGTTGCGGCAGCATCGAACAGTTCGTGGCAGGGGGACTACACAGGTGGTTTCGACGAGCAGATGGCCGGTCCCTGGCACTCCACTCAGACCGGTCATCTGGGGATGGAGGGCGACCAGGAGTGGATGACTCATCGCATGAACACGCTGGCGCAGCTGGTGTTGAGGCAGGAGCAAACTCTTGCCTCCCTTCGCCAGGATCTGGTAATCTACCTCTTCGTCCGCTCCGGGCGGGAAGGGATGGTGCCGGTACTTTGCGAGGCTGCGGACAAATGGAGAACCTTGAAGGAGACGGAACCGGACAAATTAACCTACTCCTTGAAGCTTGCCATGTTCAAACAGCTCCTGATCTCGTTGCACCAGAGATTGAGCGAAACGATCAAGGACAAGGAAGCCATGGAACGGGCCACCTCTCTCAATTGGGTGGACGAGAAGCAGCATTGGAGGCACCTCAACTGGAGCCCGGTTCAGCAACGCCTGGAGATCGACCAAAGTCTCCGTCCGATCCCCACCGAGGATCTGCTGACGCAGCTGGTCCAAGTTCGCAAGGCGGTGACGGAGGAATCACTGCTTCGCTTCAAGTCCGTGAAGAAGCTGTCGAAGGAAGTCACCGCGGATTGGATCCAGTTCCAGATATGCGTGTCGTTGAGGCCGGAAGGCGGGGCCATCTGGAGTACACTCAACCAGTGGATCGGCCAAGCATCGTGGCACACCTTGGGATGCCGGTTGAGACGAGACCGTCCGAACTACGACAACCTCGCGCAACAGGTGTGGAATCAGATGTAGGTGTGGTGCCCAGACTGAAAGCTCTGCTTCGACTTGTTTTGCACAATCCCACAAACCTCTGCTACCTGCATTCTACCATATATGCTGTCTGCTGGACCATACTACAGGCTCGACTCCATCATGCCAGTATGCCCTCGCTGCCGCAGGTCTTCAACTTGTTGTGTCACGCATGCCCAGATTCCTCCAGTTCTAACTCTGGCACCGTCCAGGTTCTTCGATTGCTCCCCTGGAGCATTATGTTACGGGCCTGGCGTGACGTGAACCGACAACATGATGTTGCTGAGTTTACAATGTATCTGCTGCCCAGGATTTCACCGATGGGGATGTGTGGACGTTGGGAGGCTCGCAACTATACGGCTGATGGCATTGTCACCCTGGATTCTGGTTCTCTAGAGGGCCCTATCCCCATTCATCCGCATGAAGGTGCTACCATACACCTGCAACAGTCCATAGAGGGGTGGAGCTCTCAAGCCAGGGCCAGGTATGCTCTGTGTCATGCACCTAAGATCCTCTGCCTTCAGCTCATGCGTTTTCAACAGCAAGGTGTGTCTGTGCGGAAAGATACTCGACCTCTTGAGGGTCTTTCAGGCGTGTTGCATCTTCCGATGTATCAGGGTCCTCGCACTTTGAGCACCACCTTGCAGCCCTTTCAGGTCGCAGCGGTTCAGCATCATTATGGGGAGTCACCAGTGACGGGGCACTACAGATCATTGCTGTGTGGACAAAACCGCTTTGCAGAGGGGCGCTCCTGGTTAACGGTGGCAAGCAAGCACAGATCATGCCGATGGATTCGCACGAACTTTGTACCACTGCTTACTTGATCTGGTTACGCCAGGTCCATGCCATCTGAACCTCTGCGTCAGATGATTGCTGCGTTAGTATGGAGTAGAACAGACTCTTGGATGGAGCTGGCCAATGGCCCTCCAGATCTCTAGAAGATCCGGCATTCACAATACGTGAATAGCTGTCAGCTCGCTAGGCNACTCTTGGATGGAGCTGGCCAATGGCCCTCCAGATCTCTAGAAGATCCGGCATTCACAATACGTGAATAGCTGTCAGCTCGCTAGGCGACTCGGACATTTCGCTGCGTGGGGAATGAATACTACTACAACTACTACTTACTACTTACTACTTATTATTATTACTACTACTACTTCTGCTGCTACTACTACTACTACTACCACTACCTATTACTTACTACTTACTACTTACTACCTACTACCTACTACCTACTACTACTACTACTACTACTACTATTTCCAATTGGACGCTGTGCGAGCGGGCTCAGCACTTAGCGGGCGATTGCCGCAATGTGCACTCACTTTGGTGTACTACTACTACTACTACTACTACTACTACTGCTACTGCTACTGCTACGACCTACTACTACTACTACTACTATTAGCTTTTATTAGCAAGCTTTTCTTACTAGCGGTACTAAACATTCGTTGTGATATTGATACTATTCATATTGTAGTAGGTAGTATCAGTAAGAGTGTACAAAGAGTATTGATGATGGTCAACCGACTTGCCCGCCAGGCCGAGGCGCGAGTCGAGGCGAAGCCACCGTTAATATCCAGCTTAGGTCCTGGGGCCTAAGCGATGCGGGGTTCGGAGTTTAGGGTCCTAGCTGGGTTTTCGGATACATGGACTTCGGGGCTTTAGGGTTGATGTCCGTAGGTTGGCTTCAGGCGTCCGGCGTGCGAGGGTGGTGTGTGTTGTAGGGGTTCGCAGGCTTCGAGGGCCAGGGATCGAGCTCAGCGTCGACAGGAGTCCGCCACTGCCTTTCATGCCTGGGTGGCTTTTACCACGTGCTTGGTATTTTGAGGTTGTGGTCTGGTTCAGCTTCTACAGGAGATCGAGTTGGCAGATGAAGTTTCTGTGGCCCACAAAGATGCTAGACAAGGTACAGTCAGGAAAGCTGAGCAGTGCACCTCGCAGGTTCGTGCTCAATACATCCTGCAATCGCCCACAGTTCCGGAGATGCCGGTACGGAAACCAGCTTAGTTAGCGAGCAAGGTTCAAGCAGCTTTCGTTGTAGACTTTCACTCTACAAGCTGCTGTGCCACAGAAAATGGGACATTGGATCTCCGGCCTTCATGAGCCCCGCGTCGCCAAGCCAGTGAAAACCTCGCCAAATGATGGAAACTCGACAGGAACAGCGCAGAAGACTCGCACGAGCTAAAAGCAAGTGGAAGGCAATGATGACAACGCAGTGAGATGATGCGTGCAACGGTCCGCATGACTTGGTGAGGCGCTTGTCGCCACTAATTTCCAGGACGGCCTGCAAATTGAGCCAAAGAGGAAACGTCAAACCGGAAGCAGATGCGGCAAGCCAGCAAATTCCATTCGAGGGATTCGACAATCAGTCACAGCCTCGCCAGTTGCAACAGCACCTGCAGTGCAGAGACTTTCAGCACAATGTCCACGGGCAATCCCTTATGCACCTACATTGTGTTGACAGGCCTGAGGAGATGTGGTTTGAAATATTTTCAGTTAGGAGCCCAAAAAACATATGAAATTCTGGAAAATCTGAGTTACATGTTTGTAAAGATTGAAGGAAAATGTGACAGTTTCAGGAAACCGCGTTCTATGCTGAATCTGGTAGGGTTTTGAGCGACCATGTTTACATTTGTGCAGCAGGTCTCGGCAAAAGCTCCTTCCGGGACTCCTGCGCTAAGGGTTCGGGACTTTGGAGTTTGTACCCGCTTGCAGCACCTGCAGCACGCAGGCTTCGCAAAGGATTTTGAGCCACCAGTTCTTAAATCGCAGGAACAGACATGCGATGGATCCTCAAAGAACCCACTCGGCACACCAAGCTGTGAGAATCGAATGGGGCTCTGATGATCTCTGATGCACTACACATCTTTACACCCGAGCGCGGCTGATGGTCTGAACACTCACAACATTCGCAACATTATATAGATTAATTATCAAGCCCGTTAGCCTCGGTGACCTGGCGGGAGGCCATAGACTGCTCTGGCCGCATGGCTGCAGCTCTGGCCAACGAGGTGCACAGTGCCCTGGGCAACAATTGTCAACAGCAACGGTCTCGGCCATGTTTGCTCCATGCCTTTGAGTTGTGCTTCGGTTGTGTATTCATTCACGATTGCTTTGCCGGCCGAATGTTCACTGTGGCAAGGCCCAAGACAAACACAGCCTTGAGATGCCCTGAGCCCTCAGCAGTGTTCTTGCAAAGGGGTATTGCTCCGCGAGCTTTCCTGCCCCAGTCTCCCCGGCTGTGCACCGGGCAAGTCCGACGGAGCCCCGAAGCAAAAAGTCTGCAACTTTCGTTTTCCCACTGAATCTTGCATTCGACGCCCCGACTTGCATTTGACAACCAACTTGCAGCTGCGAAGGATGAATCGTGCAGTTGTAGCTAGCCAACAGCCTGGTGAAAGATCCAAAAGACAGCCGAAAAGCTATGAATTGTTTCAAGAAGCCGTTAACCCTGCCCCCCAACTGCACTTCAGCCGCGAAGGAAGAAAGCCAAACCGGTCTCTCTTTGTTCGAAGGACCTCTCACACACACACAACAGCCCCACCTCTTCGGTTGAACTATGTTCAACCAAAGAGGCTGGCCATGACGAGATCTTCGCCATGATCGCTGAGGCTTGTTCAGTCTGCTTATCGCTGTTGAGTGTCTCCAACTTTGGTTCAGGTCTGTTGTTGGCGATCCCTGTTCCTTGTGCACCTTGTATTTAATATCTAAGTTCGGAGTATCCTGCTACATACATGTCATGGCCTGGTTTAGGGATCTGGGGGTGCTCAGACGCCTTCGAAGACTGATTGTTTTACTGGTTTTACTGCTCAGGAGCCTGGATGAGGGGCTCAAGGCTGCCAAAATCTATATTCGGCTTCCTATTGGGGTCTGGCTTTGGGCCCGTGCCGGCGGAGACTTGCTGCCAAAGGTTTCGAATTTTGTGAATCCGTGTAGTTTAGACTTCCGGGGCTTGATATTTCCGCATGGGGCTTCGACCTCAATCTCAAGCCCGGCGGTTGAACCGACATCTTTCGAGATGCCCACAAGCAACATAGTCCTTGCAAGCTCCATGTCGATCGATCCTTCAGTACTACAACAATAAAGCGTCTAATGACACCCGGCCACTATGCCGACCCTTGAGGTCTGAAACGTGACATGAGCCGCCAAGACGCCGTTTCGAAATCCTTGCAAGAACCATGTGATAGCATCTCACAAACCCCCAGCAAGACCAACAGAATGTCGCTCATCACGAACGGAAGTCAAACAGCCAAAAGTTCTGAAACGTTGCCCATCTTGCCCGTGCAGGAAATGAGCGACCAAGCTCTGGAAGCAGTCTTCGCCGAGACCTCAAGGAGTTGTGCTTTGTGCTTAGAAATGAGTTCGCAAACGAGGATATCGGGGGTAAGGTTAAAAGCCATGTGCTGCACGGGCTCGCGACAAGCCTAGATGCTACAATCAATGTTTAATCTTGTTACCTGCACCAACTTATGCAAAATGTTCCTTTCATTTGTAGAGCGCAACATCGGAGATGCCGTAGCCGTTTCCGATAAAGCCTCGTGGAAGCCATTCCTTGCGAATTTTTGACGGGCTGGGCTTGGCGTTCGCGATGTTTTTCAGTGCGAAAGCATCGAGGCGTTCAGCGAAAGCGCAAAGCCCAATATGAGCCGATGCAGATCGTGAAGGTTTTTGGGTTCGTGCTTCAAGCCTTCCAGCTGAGAGCATGGGGAAGCTGCGAAGTTCGAGGTCCCAAACTCCCTGGCCTTGGAGAGTCGTCGTTTACCACGTGGCAATCAGCCCTGACGTACCATGGAGTTGCAGTGTCCCGAAGACTCGAAGACCCGGCGAGGTCAGCGAAACCATCCGGCGTTTGGTCTTCGGAATTTTGGGCTTGTTGCAGCTCGGGCTTAGGACGACCTTGTGCAAGTAGCTTATGTAGCTTCGGAGTAGGAAGCCCGAGCCTTCTGAGCATTGAGGCTGATGCGGCCCCTGAGTCTCATTGCAGCGAGACGGGTGGGCGGGAGGCGCCGGAACCCAGGGAAACTGCGCCGCCAGCAGAGGAGGACTGTCAGAGACCAAGCACCGAAAACCCGGATCGCAGCCGAAGCCCTGATTTGGTCGGGGTTTGTCAATCTTTGAAGTCGCCGTTGAAGAGAGTTGATATGTGAACGTTTCTTAATGTTGTGGTCACGGATCTTTTGGGCTTGGTCTGGAACAACAAAGTTTAGGGACTAGGTGGTTCGGCAGGCTTTGGCAAGCTAGAGGTGTCAAGCTCGCAGTTGTAGGAGTTCGACAGCTGAAGCACCGATGATTCCGAGCTGAATGCAGTGACATAGCCATCATACGTGGTCAAGATTGCACGGCCAACTCCAGAGGACTGGGATGTTCCGTCGTCCCCTCAGCTCGAACTTGCACAGTCTCACAAACACATGTCTTGAACATGGGGCTCAGACCAAGCACCCCCTGAACAGCTAGCCTTTCGTTGACAGCTACGTCTCTCAGGTTTTTGTTCTTACATCCCCAAATCCTAGATGTGAAAGTTCTAGTGCCTTCACGGCAAGACTCTTGGGATTAGAAGCTCGGTTAGGATTGGGGTACTTGCAGGGTTCAGCAAAAAGGGAATAGCGGGTTGCAGGTTTTAGGGTGTCGGAGCAACTTGCAGTTCAAGGTTCACGATGATATCAGTATATCAGAGCCTGAAGAACTGCAAGCTTCTGCATGCAATGGAAAGCCCCATCAAGGCTGGATGACCCCGGCATGATGGATATCCCAGATGAGGAGCATCTCCAAGCCCGCCTTCACCCTGTGTCCCAGACCTGCTTTCGGGGGAGTCTGTTAGTCTCCCGGTTCGCGTACGCCTTGAAATCCAGAACGCAAAGTTTGTGGCTCCGATACTCTGATGCCAACCAGATTGCTGATTCCCTGTGCTCCTGCCAGTCCGGACGGTACGACGTGAATCGACACCTCAACGCGAACGAGGCCCGAGGCCAAGTGCTTAGGGTTCAACGCTTTGGTCGAAGGTTTTCAGAGAAGGGGCGAAACTTCCAGGCAGCATTTCCAAAGCCCGATGCCACAGGTCGTCCGGCTCAGGTGTACTGGTGTGGATGCCTTATGATGCCTTCAGGATCAAGCCGAATCGCCAGTTGGGGTTGAAGGCAACTCCAACTCCAAAGCAAGGGTCTTTGCAAGTCGAGTTTCGACTCATCGGGCTTTGACCTTGGACACAGCGAGAGGAAGTTGAGAACTCCAGGTCATATCCCAGGCACCCGAGCCCTAAACCCTGCGGTGCGTGCCACTCCCGGCAGCAGAGGTCCTTCACGGGCCGGGTCATCGATTGCAGAGCCTGTGACAAAAGCAAGTGTGCATCGAGCCCGAATCGAAGACGAATTTTTTTTGCTGCCATTGGGCCGATTTTCGTGGCTGGAAAAGTCTCGCAGGAAGAGGCCTGTATCAACAAATGCAGAAGCTAGAGACGGATTCATTTGTCCGGCAGATCTCGTTGGAATTCATCTATTTACCATGAAAGCCAAATATTGCAAGAAGTACGAACGATTTTTGTGGCGCTTCGACACGTTCGCTCTGGAAAAGCATCAGCTCATCGTCGCCACACCAGAAGCACCAAGAACCATGATCGTGATTCGTGATGGTCGTCATAGCCAGCACTGTTTCAATAACTGTTCTGAAGTTGGGATCATGCCGATGATACTGTCGTGAGCGGTCATCGTCAAGCATTTGAAGATGGTGCAACGTGTTTCGTCAGCACTGTCGAGTATTGCACTCTCCGCTGTTTACTAAACTTGATTAGGGATGCCCCCAGCTCTACGACTCCCGTTTTAACAAATCCTTCTGCCCAGAGGACCTAGCTAGATACACCATATGCCGCTCTAGGTTTCTTACACGAATTCATCTCGAGCATAATGCGACAATAGTATTGCCGCCATACTCGCCAACACAGCCACATTACAGCCAAATGCTACCATGAGGTGTTGTTTGTGTTCGCTCCATTCCTCAGAAAGGAACCACGCCAAAGCAAGATGGTACTGGCAAACTTTTACGCAGCATCCAGCATAGCTTTATAAAGGGTTTGGAGAAATATGACCGGATTTGCTTTCGGGGTTCGAGCACGAGATATTAGATTATTGTGGATGAAATTCAAGTACTGTGAAAGTATCAAAATGGCAGGCATGAACGAGAACTCTATAATTATAAAGATTGCGGCGAATTCGGTTTGCGTTGGATTTGATGGTATGATAGGTGATACTAATAAGATTTGGATTATTCAAGAATTTTTCAATATGAACCAATACGGATCTTAAAATTCTATCAAAAATTGAATAATTAGGTTCTCATAAAGATGTTCATAGAAAACTACCTTAGAATTTGATAGATATTATCATATAACTTCCATCCTCAAATGAAATCTAGAATTAAAAGATACGAAGAATATTAATGATTCGAATTTTATACGATCATATATTTATCTCTATATTTTATATTTGGATTTATATATTCTTTCATCATATATTAGATATCTATATTTATTGATTATATCTTGATTATAATTTCTCTAATATAATGATATCGTGTTGTTTGTTTCTCTAATAAAATGGAGTCGTGTTGTTTGTCTCTCTTGTAATTTGGTTTTTCTTTATATTTCGTAAAGGTCCCCCATACGGATAATTCCCATATCTAAAATCTTGGAAATTTTGATATCGGATTTAATCGGATCTATTCTTGATAATATATAGGGATCGTGTAATTATAATTCGTCTCGGATTTTAGGAGTGGAAATAAAATATAGAATAGTAGGTAAATATCGTGATATCTATTTATTGAAGATAGTTTTTCATAAAATAGGGGATTGATTTCTCTTTATAAAATTCGCGTATATTAAGTATTAATATTCGATTATTTTTTAATAAAGAATAATTTTGTTCTTATATTTTTTCTGAATAGATTTGATTGCAATTTTTATATAATTGTTTAATTGATTTTTTATTTTGCGAGGTTCATTATTATTAGATTTTTCAGATATAAGATAGAGCTATTAAGCTGAGATAGATTTGAGAGAAATTAAATTGTAATGATTATATTCTTAAAAAAAAATATTTGAAATATAAGAATATTTCTATCGAAAATTGAAGTAGTTATATTTTTAAATATTTGTAATATATAATTTCATAAAATATTCGGAAATAAAAACCCAGGCCACCCTAAAGGGGGGATGAGCCAAGCATATGAGGGGGATAGGACTTGAAGATATAAGCGTAATTGGGAGGCTTGGGCGGAAAAACACTATATCGTGTAGATATTTTTGGGCTTTGCTATGTGTAGATATTTTTGAATTTTTCTATGTATAAGGAAAGTTTTCTGCGAATATATGATCCCGCTTCTCGGATCGCCGACCCTCTCCCCTCCCGCCCCACTCCCCAAGCCGAATCTGTGATTGCGCACATTTTTGGCACATGAGGGCCCCAAAACCGTCATCTATTACGAGGATCGCGTCCTAAAGACGCTCGATCCATGTCAGAGTACAATTTTTTCCGGCAGGATTCATATGAGGCCATACAAGTCGTCAATTGAGACGAGGATCGAGTCCCAAACACGCCCGATCCCTTGTAATTGTGGACACTTCCCAAAGCAAGACGACTCCGACACGAGGGTCTTAAACAAGGCAATTATCACGATGACCGCGTCGGGCCCGTTCCCTGTGACAGCTCGCCCGTTGCAACCTTATGGTAATTGCCCCCAAATCGACAATTATTACGAAGATAATGGTCCTACGATCAATAAAGCGATAATCGTTACCAGGCGCACGGGTAGAAGACGCCGGACGACTAACCAAAGAAATTATTTATTAAGGTGCTTGAGTTAATGATGATGATGATAATTATCATCGTCCCCACCATCATCATCATTATTATTATCGTAGGGATGAGTATACCAAACACCCAAAGCAGACCCAAAAACGTAGGGGGGCAAGAAAACCCGAACCCACACCATTCCACAGGCGAGGAGGAGGGAAACCACCCCAAGCAGACCCACCCCCGGATCAGGGGGAGGGAGGGGGGACGGCCGAACCGGGATCATATATATAATTGACCTTTGTTATGCATGTGACAGCCAAAAAGTAGATCGTGCAGCAAGGAACATTGAAATCTTTTGGGATAAAGAATCACGCAGCCTTTTTTGTTGATGGCAAAAATCTATCGAAAAAAATACGAGTAATGGCTCATTTATTGTGTTGATTTGGGAAAATAAATTTGGAATATTATAGCACCCAAGAAAGATGATGTCATAACCCCGGAACACAATATGTTGTTTTTCAATATATATGTATGTATATATATATATATAGTTACATACATATATATACATATTCATAATTGTATATATAGTTATATATATATATGTATATATATGTATATATATGTATA